>OMKL01139140.1:16976-33403 GCA_900302295.1 Parasudis fraserbrunneri | reverse complement strand
AAAAAAAAAAAAAAAAAAAAAAAAGAAGATGTTAGACTAAAATATACACATATTTATGAAAAGCCAAGGACCATTTCTAAATTCAAAAACAGTCAAAATGACCACCTTGACCTTGTGTTAATTGGGAGGCTGTTATAGCCCATAGCTCATCCTAGATTTGGCCCATGCAATAATTTGTTCCGATGGTAAATCTCACCATGGATCTCTCAGTGTTGAGGTCTGGAGGGAGTTGTGGGGTGAGGGTTTTGTTTGGGTGTATGTGTGAGTCATGTGTATTTTTGATGTTGTGGGTGTATTGTCGGTCACAGGACTTTACAGATAAGGCAGGAATTTCTCCATTAAAACACACTCATTTTGTTATTATTTTCTCATGCTGCCAGTAACAAACACTTGAGAAAATGACTAAACCTATAACCCTTCTTCAGAGGAACAACTTCACCCAGCGTGGGACTAAAAGGACCAATCTGTGATCCAAACATAAACAAATGGGTAGCCCCCAACCACATCAAAAATAGAACATTTGAATGTAAATCCCATTTTCATTCTCTACTTTTTTTCAGGGGACCCACTTTTCAGAGTAACTATTCTTATGACCCAAAACTGATTTGGCACATTATTTTGTAGGCTGATAGGACAACATTTATACTTATTTAAGACTGCTAATCTATTGGCATGCAGTGTAAATGGTTGTAATATCTCCGTGCAATTCAACATGTCTATTTATTTATGGACTGGACGGGGCTTTCGCTTCATATGCTACTTCCAGAGGATCATTTGGGGACCCGTTTTAATCTTCCCAAGACCCACGCGTGGGATTGACCAGTTGATTGACTGAGATCTTGAAAGAAGGGTTAACACTAGAAAATGGGGTAGCTATGAGTTTCTAATTGTAATTGCAATATTTTGGGGGCTGTAATAAGATAGTTAACATTGGCAATGTTTGTAAACACTGGAGTTAAACAGAGCTATAGAGGCTGTGGTGCGGGGATGGCTGGTTTAAACAGACACACCTGCCCTGGGTCAAGCTGATCAGACCTGGGAGCAGGGGAGGCTGCGCACCTGTTGCACATCGAGGTAATCAATGCACACAGGTTAAATCTGCCATCCCCGCACACACTGGAGAGCCTCTGTCATGACAGCTAGTTCCATCTGCTCTGGCTTGTACCATCATTGGCTCCCCATTCATTCACGCATTGAATTCAAGGTTCTCCTTCTCACATTTAAAGCTCTCCATGGACTCGCTCCCCACTACCTCACGGATCTCCTGCAGAACTACTCTCCTCCCCGATCCCTCCGCTCCTCCTCTGCCGGCCTTCTCATTACCCCCCACTCACGTCTCTCCACCGCTGGCGCTCGGGCCTTTAGCCACATGGCACCCCGACTTTGGAATGCTCTCCCCCCCCACATCAGGCTCCTTGACTCAATTGACCACTTCAAAAACCAGCTCAAAACCCATCTATTCACCCTTGCATACATATAACCCTTTACCCTTTACTCTACACTCCACCACTCCTCATAATCTGCAACTGTTCCCCCCCTCTCCTTTCCCATCTTTGTCTCCACCCCTTCTGTTTTATCTGTTGCTGAATGTCTTCTCCCTCTACCTGTGCTTTTTTGTTTTGTCAGATGTTGATGTTTGTCACAGTGTAATGTAATATAATGTAATTTTTCTTGTAATTTAATGATGTGTTGTAGTGTCATGTAGTTGTCCCCTCTCCCCACCATGTAATGTGTCCTTGAGTTCTTAGAAAGATGCAAAAAATAAAATGTATTATTATTATTATTATTATTATTAGAAGTGAATGGGAGCTTCTTTCACTGCATTGTGTCATGGTCAGCCAATATGGCAGGGATGTGAATAAAGCAAACAGTTCTAGAGTAAAGTACCTTGGTGCTTGATTAAAAATGGAAAATGGTACCTCAGAATTAAAGCAGAAAAAAAACATAAAGGGATAGTTCAGATTTTTTGACATAAAGTGGTATGAAATACTTGCCAGTACATACATATAGCCATTAGTTGATTTACAGTGTCCTGTGGTCAAACTTCTAGGTATGTTCCGAGCGAGTCGGTCTGCTTCAGACAGGCAGCACACAGGGTCCAGTATCAAAAAGGTTTTAAGCAACACCACAAATCATACAAGACAGAATACAACTGTATTTCCAATGCTTGATTCCTCCCTCAGACTGACATGATATCTTGGAACTATTTTGTTCCTTGAAGAAGCCAGTGTATTACTACGCATTAGGTCTATCTAGCTAGTTCCTAGTTATCGTGCCGGTTGCATCCTGAGGCAGCCATTCAAATGGCTGTGAGTTTGAAAAATGCCTGCCTTGGGAAGATGGCACAACTGGTTACTTTTCTGATGGGGTGAGCACCAGCACCAGGCTTCCCTCTCATTGGTTGGTAGTATGATAATCTCACCACACAAGACTATTGGTATGAAGACAGTCCAATGTATATCCACTCTTTTCTAACCAACTTTTGTGTTTAATGTTCCTCAGACCTACCGTGAAGCTTGATGAAATGGAGGTCTGCCAACACGAGATTAGCCCTGGTCTGACAGGGAAAATTACGCGAGCCAGGCTGGGACTGCTTATGAGGCATATTGCATTGTAATGCAGTGTACAAACATCATCACTGGAGGCATGAGGAGGATTATTGCATAATGACAAATAATAAAGGTCCAAGAATGGATCCTTGTGGGACACCAGCACCATTTAGTCTTCTTGGAGGTAACTTCACTGACAGAGAAAAAAAGTGTGTTCTGTACCATATTTTGATACTGGTAAATTCCGGTGTGCATTCAACTTTAATCAGTTTTCACCACCAGTTTTCCTCCATCCCACCCACAGTAGAGGCAGTATATGCAATACTGTTATCATCTAACAACGAAAATATTCTCAGATGGTAGTCTCACAAGACAAAATCTTAACAAATTAGCCTGTGGACTAATGTGTATCTATTTGAGGATAATGTTCATGAGTTTGGCAACTCCTGGCCGTAGACTCAACTAAGAGTTAGATTGTATCCTTCCCATAAAGATACAATGCTGGAAGCAGACGTGAGACCTCACTGGCTCTAAAGTATAGGCTAATGCATGCAGCAGAGGCATTCATTTGTCACCATAGTGACAATAAAGGGTGTGCGGTGACTGTGCAGAAACCCATAGCACTGCAATGTTCAGCCACAGCTAGTAAACAAGAAGAAAAAAATCATACAAAATGTCATGACCTGAATGTTGGGCAGTGCAGGAAAGGGACTCAAATATAAGATCAGTCTTGACAATTTAACTCCAGGGTTCCCTCGAAGATGACGGTACCGTGAAAACAGAGATGGCAAGCCACTCTCAGAAAACTTTCAAGGTGAGACCTTATTCTTTGTATCAGCCATAGAGCAGGAAAGCGTTGCCTAGGGAACAGAAATACTTGACTGTTGATAAAGAATGTCAGGCAATCAAGAAAGAGCTGGGGGCGCTGAGGCATACTCTGATAGGGCGCACTCCACCTCCAGACCAAGAATGTAGGAAACCTGACAATCCATCACAACGACCAGGGACGCCCATTGGATTCATGCTGTCCAACAACACATCTCTGCTGTCCACAGCTGTATTTACTGCTTTAATAGAAGTAGAGGTAGAGGTAGAATATCTTTGTTGTCAAGTACATTTTTACATATACCTGAAATTTGTCCTCTGCATTGAACCCCTCCTTACTAGTTAGGAGCAGTGGGCAGCCACAGTCCAGCATCAGGGGACCAACTCCAGTTCTAATGCCAGTGCCTTGGTCCAGGCCAATGGCAGGAGTATTGAATTGAATTGAATTGAAATACTTTATTATCCCGTAGGGAAATTCGGTGCACAGTTTGCTCACATAGATCACGAATCACATACATCACTTAAGTCACATATATCGCACATATATCGCACACCATTAAGTAGTACTACAACAAGTGTTGCAGGTAAAAATAAAATAAAGAATAAGAGAGAAATACGAAGTACGAAATATACACTCTTCAATTTTCTTTGTACTATGCTACCTTAATCTACATCAATATACAATATGCAATTGCTTGTACTATGCAACATCAAACTACTCCAATAGTAACCCATAAAGGTTGAATGAAATGAATGAATAACATACTCTATAGTCAACGAGATCTTACCAGTATGAAGGTCATTACTGATCTACGTATATGCTGCTTTTTATTATCATATTTCAAAGCAAGTGGGTTCAACATTTTGCACCTGCTTGTTCATATGGCTATTAACATTCACCTTTGAAATTAGATGGAGTGCTCTGTTGCTTTAAGTGCAATTTTAGTGCCATATGATATAAAATGAAATGAATACAGATATTTGCTGCCACGTCTGACTGTATAGGGATAATCTTCCAACTTTAATCATGTTTTTCACCCTCAAGGCATAGCCCTCCTGTTCTCCATCATCACTACATCCAGTGGCAGACAAACTACACAGTACAGAAATGGCATAAATTGCTGTTTTTACATACTCTACTGTTCAAATATAACTTGTAATTTCAGATTAATCATATGACAATCAGTTTAATGGTGCAGTGATGGGCAACCTGCAAAGTGACAAGGCATTAAAAAGTGATAAGGCACTGGAAAGAGTTGCCCATAGCAGACTGTTCCTGAGAGATACCGAACGATGAGTGTTTTCCTGCAGGTGCTGGTGGCTACCGCTGCCCCAGGATGGCAAATGATGAATTGTAACCTTCACGTTTCCCCTGACATATTTACTGTTATCATCAACACACCTGTCAATACTGCTTCCCATTCCCCGCACATTTGTCAGTGTAGCCGGATTCCAAGCTATGAGTGATTTCCCATTCACCCTCCTGGCGCACCCTCCTCTGTCATTTTAGATTTTCTGCCTTTGAGGTGTGTTCTACTCCCATTTCTCATCAGTTTGCCCCCACTGAGTCATGCCTGTTATTCATGCCTGTTATTCGCACAACTCTCTCGCAGCCAGACAACCACAGTGTTTTTAATTAATTGAATGATATTTTCTTTTCTTTATTT
The DNA here is from genome assembly GCA_900302295.1 of Parasudis fraserbrunneri. Lineage (NCBI taxonomy): Eukaryota > Metazoa > Chordata > Actinopteri > Aulopiformes > Chlorophthalmidae > Parasudis > Parasudis fraserbrunneri. The sequence goes on along the minus strand of OMKL01139140.1, from coordinate 28,362 downwards.
TCTCTTGTATTATTTATTGTATATTTATTATGTACTTGCAATGTCATTGTAAATGAAGGCTTGCCCTCAATGATCTATCGAGATTCAATAAAGATTGAATGAGTGAAATTAATGCATTAAAAGTTTCTCAAACTCTTGTGTGCTCTGTCCACACAAGGGTTATGCGCTCGTGATTTTATTCAAGGTTTACAATACAGAGGCTGTTTTTACATGGGATTTTAATTGGATTATATGCCTGACTCAGATAGTGTTTTCTTCTCCCACCAACAGGATGAGTACAAGCCCGAGAAGGCTCTGTCCGAGGAGGACCTGAAGAATGCCATCAGTGTCCACCACTCCCTGTCCATCAAGGCTGTGGACTACGAGAAAAAGCCCAACGTGCTGAAGCTCAAGACGGCCGACTGGAGGGTGTTTCTCTTCCAGGCCCAGTAAGCTCCAAATGCCACCGGGGCTTTGAGAGGGAGGGTCATGGGAGGGGGGTGGAAAATGCTAAATTTACAGCCGCAAAACAAACCTGCCATAATTTTCCAATGGAGCTGGATGAGGCGGCGGAGAGGCTAAGGGACTACCCCTGGAACCAAAATCTAATTTCATGCTTGGGTTCAAGCACAGTGAAAACACATTTATCTCAGCCATTAGTCTGTCCAAAGTCTATTGTTATTCTTCCTCTTCTTCTTCCTCGTCATTCCTCATTGTTTGAGCCCCTAATAGAGGCACTTATCAATGAGGGAGGTCGGTCCTCTCTCGGGATGTGTTCCATAAAGGCTTAAGTGGAAGCCAGTGTCTGATTCACCACTGTCCCCCTTGCTCTACTTATGCAACAGCGTGTCAAGAATGTCTTCTCTCCACCCTATATGAACCAGAAAAAAAATCAATCTCCAAAAAGTGGTGACGTTATTAGGGATGTGCGTTGCGGCTAATTTCACTGACCTGTAAATGCACGTAATAAAACCGACAACATGACTAGTCATAAAAACAAAACAAAAACTCAAAATCGACAGCATTTTAAATCTATTAGGCCTAACAAACTCAGCAATTTTTTGCAGTAAGAACTATTGAAAGGCTTAACGTTAGTGTGCCTAATGCCCATAAGAAAATCTATTTGAAATGCCTAGGCTAAATAGGAAACTAAAAGAAGCATCAGTAACACAGTAGAGCTGCAGCTACTGAAATTGGCAGTTATTTCCACAACCTCACAGTGCAGACATATCATCAAAGATACTTGAGATGGTTTCCTTCTGTAGTATCGTCGTTTTTCAGTGCAAACGGTGCGTGGCAGTTTAAATGCAGATGCTCCCAACTCTGTTTACAGCTGGGCAAGCTGCACTAGTTTGTAGTTGTATGCTAGTTTGAACGTGGATCCTCGTAGTGGACTGATAACATTACTTGCTCTTTACAAAATCTACAGATGACAGTGTCACTGCTGAATCTTGCCATGCAAGCAAAATGGCGAACTCCAAATATTCTTCTCAAATATTGGGGAGTAGTAGCAGTTAGCACATTGCTAACAACAAAACTAGCTAAAAGAGGAGGTGTGTACCATAAGATTTGTGACAGTGAATGAGAGAGCCAGCTGCAAGGACCCAGGGATGCAGTCAAGAGCAGCGTTTGAGAATGTGTAAATCAAAATATACAGCCGTTTTCACACATTTGACTGGTGGTTTTCTCAAAATAGTTTAACTGACTAGTATTTCCGGTGCCAACTAGCAAGTGCAGCAACATTTAAACTAGGGCTGTCAATCGATAAAACATTTTACGCATTAATGCATATTAAATAATACGTAGCAAAATGCGTCTGTAGGGGCTGTGGTCATAAGGGAAAGTAATCATAAGTACTTAACGGTCACAGCAGTCTTCAATAACGTTGAATGGGGATTCTTTTTGTGAATAAAGTTGTTCTCTGATGTAACAATATCTTTGTTGGTAGACGGCTCCTTCGGACAATCTTGTTAACATTACTGCTAACGTTACAAAGCATAACTAGCAAGCATAGCATAGCTCGACCTGTGTAACTTTACTTAGTACTTGTTGCTATGCAGGGAAAGACCGTTCATCACTGCATCGTTTATACAACTTGGTTTAATCCAAAAGTCCATTCGGAAACGTTGTATTATGAAGTAAGACATTCAGGGGATGTCTGGACACGTATTATTCTCGTGGTTTGCATGTCCGAGTGATCCAGGAAAGTAAACACACCAGCCACCCGGCTGGACTCAAAGGTATGGGAGGCGGTTGTAGTCAAAAAGGGTAATACAATTAATTGCGTGAATGTTTTTTAATGCGTTATGGTTATAAAATTGATCGAAAAAAAATTTACGCGTTAATATCGATAGCCCTAATAACGTGTTGTGCTTCAGTCACGCACATCCCTAGACATTACCACTGTGCGTTATTGCAACAATTTCCACTTCGGCTGGGTCAGCTAATACAAGAGTGGAGTATTTGCACTTTGACTACACAAACAGTTCCTAGAGCGAAGGGGACAAAATAATTTGAGGGTCTTGAATACGGATATATCACCCACCTGACCTGGCAGTTCAAAATACAAAGCTCCAATGTACCAGAAACCCTTTTTTTTTTTTTTATCAGAGACAGGTCAACCACATAATTTTACACCTTTTAGAAAGGGCTCTTTGAAGGGTTCACCACCTTCTTTTTCTTTGCTAAGGTTACCAAATGGCTAATAGTTGGCGTAGCTGCAGCTCCTCATAAGGTATTACATTCTTATGCTAATATTCCTCAATATAAGCTCCTTAGTATACTTAAACAAAGGAGGAAGATAAACTTGAGAGTGGGGTAAGATGAGCCAGTGGGTAAGTTGACCCACCCCCTGTATCTAGGGAAAGGTAAACATTTTTGTCATTTGACCACAAATTTAGGAAGAACCCTTCATTTTACTCAGGCCTTGATCGGGGGAAGCACATCGCAAAAGTGTTTTTTTTTGTACTTAAAAGTTTACTTTTTTACGTATATGATGTAATGACTCTTGTGTCAATGCAAATTTAGCTAGGTTTGAAAAGATATAGCATATATATTAATGAACTACCAAGGCATAAGAACATGTGAACTAATTACCAGAAAGTTAATTCTGAATTACTGTATAGGGCAATTTCTTTCAAAATGGTGGCTGTGGGGTAAAATGAGCCAAAAGACCTGGGGTAAGTTGAGCCAGTAGTTCAACCTAGGATTCAGAGATGCCTAGAGGATCTTAACATATGAGTTAAAGAGGAAGCTTGCTGGCCATATTAAACAGTTGGCTGACTGATTTGAAGGTCTTACACATAAGAAATGCAGTGAAATTGCATTTTAACATTTTGTTAAAAGTAAATGTAATGAACATTTAAAATGTCAATAAGACTGTTTTGAAAAGAAACAAGAATGTGCTGTTCAGTTGTATTTGCCCTTTGGCTAGGATCAACTTAGCCCTAACCTGGGGCAAGTTGAGCCAGAGGAAAACCTTTTTTTTAAGAAGTAATATTTTCATACCCCTTTTATGCAGATGCATTTTTATCATTTCAATTTATAGTAAACATCCTGAAATATGGGTAGATGTACTTGTTTTACTAAAAACTGGCTCATCTTATCCTACTCTCCCCTAAGTAGTATAATCCCAAAAAAAGCTGTGTACTCTATATCTTAGTGAAAGCATAGCACAAAAACAACATATGTGCCCCAGCAAGTAGCTGGAAAGCTCGTTGGAAAGCAAACCTTTAACACAAGGTGCATGCTATCACTATTGTTCAGCTAAATACCTTGAAAATAAAGGAACCTTCGTAAAATAATGCAAAATTGGTGACCTGTCCATTTTAATTGCATTCAAATCTGAAACATGTTTGTTCGCTTACTGTTATAAAGGTAATACATTGAACACCTATGAGTGACATTATTTGAATGATGGCCAGTAGAGGTATACATTTAAACAAATTAAGAAGAATAAAAACACTGCAAAACATATAAATGCAAGATAAAAAATTAAAATTAGATGCAACATTTAAAGGTGCTATTTGTAAGATTTTCATCATTTGGACTGAGGACCATGTATGCTCAACCACATACAACATGGAATAAGCACAAAAAAATGAGGACCATTTAGACTTGCCCATTAAATTATGTGCTTTGGAGTGCAATTTCTTCCTTTTTGCTGATAAACTAGCATAAAATGGCTGGTACCTACAGAAACCTCAAGGCAATATGTATTTTTTTCAGTTGCTATTTCTTTTTCCATTAGAACCCCAGAGGAAATGGAGTCTTGGATCCGAGTGATCAACTCCGTGGCAGCCATGTTCTCTGCCCCCTCATTCCCTGCTGCTATTGGCTCTCAGAAGAAATTCAGCCGTCCACTGCTGCCTGCAACTACCACACGGATGTCACAGGTGCAGCTTTGCTCTTACAGTCTACCTTTACAGAATGCACGGAAGCTTAAAATGAATACTAGCCAGCTGCCAAATGCTGGTACGTTTTTGCTATGGTTGGTAGTAAGCCTATATTTATTTTTGTAAACCTAGTCTTTTCTCATCTGAAAACGTATTTTTTTAGCAAAGACAATGAAATGGCTAGTGAAACCCTGAAGCCACTGTGGCCGATTGACAAGGAAAAGTTAGAATCATCCCCTAACTTAATGCCTTTCTACTGCATTATCTTACCTTTCCAGGAGGAGCAACTGAAGTCTCATGAGGCAAAGCTGAAGCATGTCTCCACGGAGTTGACCGAACACAGATCTTACCCTCCAGACAAGAAGGTCAAAGCCAAGGAAATAGACGAGTACAGACTGAAAGAGCACTACCTGGAGTTTGAGGTAAATGTCACTACAGATTATGTGCTGATGTGGCCTTGGGAGGGAAAGGCTTGGCCTGAGTTTGGTCGCCACTGGTCACCGTTGACTGCCTGGGTCCCTGCGTGGCTGTTCTTTTATGCTGCAGCAAAACGGTAGTTTCTTTGCATTCGGCCCGCTCCGCTCTGATCCATGCTGACACACACAGACACGCTCATGGCTGCTGACATGTCTTCATGCAGACCACTGGGGAACGGCCTCCGACAACATTTATGGAAATGGGGCTTTTCTTATCCATTGGCTCGGGGGTGCATCTCACAGCCCTGATCTGTATTCTTCACACAAATGACTCCCTAAATCAGGATTACGGGGAAATGCATTGTCTTCAGAGGGCAACAAAACAACTTTGAGATATAACAGAACACAAGATATCAGTTTTTATTTAAATTAATGGGAAAACAAACAAGGTCACATTAACTCAGAAGTGCTCACTGGAACGACAGCTTCACAGTAACCAAGAGCCATAATGTATTTGCATAGACACACAAATCTATCAACCTCTCTAGGGTGTGGAGAGGATGGTGGCTACACTGCCCAGCTTAATGAGAACATTTGTAAAAAGGAATTTGCTGCCTTCTGATATTATACGTTAATGCAGTGGTTCTCAACCTTTTTCGTGTCAAGGATCCCTGAATTGTTACACATTAGGCTGCGGAATCCCATTTGATAAGATTTTGTCTGAGACCCCTATCTGATAAGATTTCTGTTGTTAGATATGATTATGTCCAGAATTCTATAGCTGAGATACTAATGAAGAAAGTGAAACCTATGAGTCAGGATAGTCTCATATATTTTCTCATTGGCCGAACCTCTTGTGAATGAAATTGTGAAATTAAACGACTCCCAAATTTTTCTGGGGACAACCTGGAACTTCCTCAAGGACCACTTGGGGTCCCAGGACCCCATATTGAGAACCACTGGTTTAATGGAGCCATGCAAATTATGACGCAAGTTCTGTCCAGCATGTATAATCAGGTCCAGCTTGTACTTGGCTGAAAGGCACAGAAGTGGTAATCAGGATTTTTTTTTTTTTTATTGCCAATCATGAGAGATTTTAATATGAATAGCATGTTGAAGAACAACATTATTCAGTTAATCAGTTGAATCAGCAATTGTTTTCTCAATTTAGTCTGCACTCAGTCTACAAGTAGAAGATTGCATGAAAAGCTAGCATAGCAGTGTCTTGTGTTGTGATTGCAGAATGATAAGAATCAAATGGCACATTGAGACCTCTCTCTGTCCAGAGCTAACTCATTACAGCCTGCAATTTCGTCTCCCCACTTGTTTTTATTTCATTGCAAAAGAGTGCTTTGTTCAAGGGGCAGGAATCAGCCGTCCTAATTAGCCTCCGATCATTGGTCCTAATTAAAGTGCACTGCTCCCATTTTGCGTAAACATCTCCAGAATACAGATATTTCCTCCTGGATTTGCCTGCACACAGCCTCTTCTCCTCTTTGTTTTACTCAGCAGCCCTGTTTGTTGAGGCTTTGACCCAGGAATCAATTCGGTGAAGTGAAGTCTCTTGGTGTGTGATTGAAATACACAATGGCCCCCTCACATCCCCTACTGACTGCTGGCAAGCTGCTTTTAAACAGGGCAACCCCAACCAAGTTACCATCAGTTCCTTTCAGTCAGTGTGCCATAGGGATGTAATAAAATGTAGATACACTTGAGTATTGAAATGAAAATGTTTTTGTGACATTCCATAAATTCTCAAATCACTAGTGATTTTTTCATTAATAGATTACACCAGGTTAAATAATGGGGCAGTAGCTCATTGTGTGGTTTAAAACTCCCAGCTGCTGGTTTGCAATATTGTAATGCTGTATAGTCAGCAATTCAACCTCTAACATAACAACGTAAACTGTGCAACAGCCATATCTTTGCTACAACAGTCTAAAGTTTTGACATAATGAAATCACAATATATTGCAGTAATTGTAATATGGCAATATATACCAGCAGAGCTCTGGTCAAAACACACTGGCTCCATTAACCTCTCCATGCTGCTGTCCTCCTCACTTAATATTCAACACTGTCAGTACTTATTGGGAAAACAAACCAATTAATTACCTCCACCAAATAGGTTATGTTTTTACCCCTGTCTTTCTGTCTGTGTGTCTGTGCGTATCTGTGTGGACATATCTCGACAAGTAATGGCCAGATTGCCATGAAATTTGCTGTGCACATTTCATGACCCCAAGAGGAAGACAACGATTGATTTTGGTGACCCTAGAGGCCAAACCTTCCATATTCAAATGAGTGCATCTCCTGATACTTTAGTCGTACAGTCACAAAATTTGCTATAGCTATTCATGACCCCTAGAAGGAGAAACCTGTTGCTTTTGGTGACCCTATGACCTTTCCTTTAGCACCACCATATGGATGCATAGCCTGGGTCTGTTGAGACTGGCAATATTGGTATCTCTTGTTTCTGTCATCTACCCGGTAAAATGTTGCATGTGAGAGTAACAGCAAAGTGGGGAGATTGGTAGGCCTCGGTGGAGGTCTGCACTCTACTGAGTACATTCTTGTAGTTGGTTAAGGGATAAGCGTCAGGCATATTGTAGGAGACCTCATGAGCCTATCTGAAGCCCCTGATGATTTCACCCATCTGATTTGTTTTACCACCAATCAGTCGAAACATCCTTACTTTCAGGCAGCATTTTTTCATTCTAACAGGATAGGCGTGCCAATATAGTGTCATTTGAATGCAGGTGGTAATGCGTTGAGAGTGAAATTTATTGAATTAGTAATCATCATGGCGAATTTCTGGGCTGGCTCAAGACCGGACTTTTGTCAGAATAGAGCAGGCTATGCTCTTACCGTTTCATATAATGAGGCAGTCCAATTATGTTATAGCTTGTTTTTCAGCTAGATAGACGCTATTCCATAGAGATGTAAAGATTTAAACATTCATGAAAACCCATTAATTCTGCTGTTGTGTTCCAATTAATCTCCAGAGTTAGGAGTGATCTTTAGTATAACAGATCACTGAAAACATCTCCCCCATGGCCTGCGTTAACTTACAGTACGCCACTTGACATTTAGAGAAAGCCTTTGAGATTGTTTCATGTAGCAGAAAAACGCCTGTAGAATTGTGTGCTGCCTGTGGATGTTTTCTCTGTGGAATATAGGCTGCAGTGGTTCTAGATCAACACTGTAAACAAATGGTAAAGAAAAACCTCCTGACAACATTTGAAATGGATTGCAATGTTACAGCTTTTCATTACTAATGACTTGTTTCTATGTCATTAATTCACTGCTCCTAAATTGACAGTGTTGTCTTTTTCTTTTTCCCCTGAAGGAAAACCGTTACGAGACATACGTGCAGCTCCTGAGGGAGGGCGTGAAGGAGCTGATAGCTGGAAAGGATGGTGACGCGGCCTTGAAGAAGTCCCAGTCCAGCCCCTCCCTCAACCAGGAGGGCCAGCCGGCCATGGCCAAAGTCAAGCGCAACACGTCTGAGAGGAAGGACTACCGACCCGAGTCTCCCAAGGTCACATAGGAAATTACCCCCCTCCCACCCCCTTTCACCTGTGAAAGAGCCATTAATATGAAAAATAAAAACGTGTGAATATATTTTATGTAATTTATTTATCTGGCCACTGTTTTGTTGAAGCAAAAACAGTTGTGTAAAATGTAAATGATGAATAATCGTTCTTCTTAGACTGACTGGTGCTTGCATAGTGTTTTCTTTTTTTTTTGTATGGAAACATTGCATATATATTTGTGGTCCTTTTATTTTGATGTTGTTGACGTTGCTGTTATTGTATCGATCGTAACATTTTGTTGTGAAGCATTTGACTCTTTGTCACTTTATTCACTTCCCGCTATATCGTTCCTTCCATCTCACACAAACAGTTTATTTGCCTTTCAGTCAAGAGAAAAAGGTTTTTTTTCCTCATCTCCAATTTAATGAAATTGCCCATACAAACTTCTGGGTATATAAATAGTAATTAGATCTAGAATAGTGTTAACTCAGAAGCTCTTATTTTGATATTGTAGTATAAGTGAACATTGAACACAATTAAACAGTTAGACCTTGAAAAGTATTTTACACAAATATGGCTTCCAGCGAGAACCGGCAGGTGCTTTTGACGTCCAATATTCCCCTGCTTTTCCTCATTGAACTTTAGGGTGTGTTTATCTTGGGAATGTTTATTTTTCATACAAATGAAGCATTAAGGTGTAAATAATGGTAGGGGGTGTACTGTGGAGTTCATTGTAGTTAAAGAGGAATTCCACCAAAATTGACTTTTAGGTGGTTATTCTGCAAAAAGTAAACATTTTCCAAATATTAATGTTTTATTAGTTCTGGGTTATGGCCTCTCAAAGTGAAAAAAAATGCATATGTTGAAGTGTGGAAATATGACTGTCCACAGAATTGTCTTTCAACCATCTTAGGCAATGCAATTCGATGATGTTATCACATGGCATTTTCCTTATTTTGAGAGCTCATAACTCAAAGCTTCTAAAACAACGCAAATTTGAATACATTTTCTTCTTTTGCAGAATTGAAACCTAAAAGTAAATTTGTTAACTTTTTTTGCCTTGCATATCATATGAAGACGCACTTCCCAGAAAACTGTAGTACATCCTGAGTTATTCGTAAATACTGCACCGTCATGTTACAACCGTTACGCAACTAGAATCCTTCCCTATTTGTACTCATAAAAGAAAAGGGGATGGGCATATTTGATCCATCATTCTTTGGTCAGTCACACAAACAGAGCTAGTATCTTTTCAGACTGCAGTCTCATCTCACGATCAGACTTTATGCAGCTGAGCCATTTATTTTTTTATCTTTTGAGGCAAAATATACTTCTGCTTTTTTGAGTAGTGTAAATGCCAATGCTCTTTTTGTGTCTTTTATAATCTTCTGATGTATTTTGGATTCTGAATTCTAAGTTTGAAAAAAAAAATGTATTGTTGTAAAGATCAAATTAGTATTTATAGTGCACTTTATAAATTAGTTCTTTTGGATATTATAGAGAGCTTTATAAAGGTTAGACTGCTATGTTTTCTTTGACGCCACAGGTTTTTCAGGCAGAACAAAACTATTTTTTGGTTCTATTGAAGGTACTGAGCTGACTGTGCATTAGGTTCTTGTTGGCTCAACTCGTCTTAGTTTGTTAGTGGTTTGTAGTTTTGTTGTCATAGGTAGATTGTGACAAGGTTTCCTTTTTAGGAAGCTATTTTTTAGAGCTGTAAGTTGCAATTATTGCCTTTTCCGATGCTGGTTATATTGAATTCGTGATGTCATTTCACATGTGTCATTTGAAATATCACTGACATTACAAACATCAGCTTTGTTAGACATCTGATTGTATGTCTACACTTCCACCACTGATTTGCGCATACTCAATTCATGTTTCATCCTTTCTAAGCTTTCTACGTTTTTGGATGTATTAAAGATTCAGAGAGAATTGGACTTAAGTAACATGTTATGAAGAATAAGAAGAAAAAAAAAGGAAGCCATTTTAAAATTGCTTTTTGTTTTAAATAGGTCTTGCAGTAAATACTTTAAAGAAATTCTGTTTACTTGAATTTTTTTTGTTATTGACACTTTATTTTTTTATTTGAAAATTGCTTTTACCTTTTCTTTTTTTTTTTTACATTTAGGACACCAAAAGGAATGTCTCAGTGTCCATTACTTAACTGAAAACAGATATCCAACATAATTACTATTGGCAAAGAATAGGCTAACTTTTAACTAATGCTTGCATCAAACCTATTCCTTTCCCATGTTCTCATGTTATTGTTAATGTAGTGAAAAACTTGTAAGCACTTACCACTTACATGGCATATATGTGGTACAGTTCTAAAGTTTGGACTAAGGACATATCATTTAATCCCACCAGCTTATTCTTTTATGGACAGTATTGAAATTGCTTTGTGGGTGGTCATATGAAGAAGTCTGCCCTTAAATTAATATTTTGTTTTCAAGTGTCTGTTATGTGTTTGTTATCTTAAACATTTGACATTTTATGACAATGGCTGACCACTTGAAGACATCAGTAGCCATATTTGCTCCTTGGCGTAAATATTATCCCTTTTATCTACATTATAGTTCAATGGATATTTGGTACAAATGCATTGTATTGCATTGACGCAGGCACATCAGATGATTGACAGGAGATACCAGTTTTTGTTGTAAAGCTGTTCTTTGGAGTGGATTGGAACAATGTACTTGTGTATAATGACTCTATAAGCTCATTAACTTTCGAACACATACAGTACTTGTAATATGTATCTTGTCAGTGACGTGGACTAGTACTCATGTGGAATGTCTGACCTGAGGCACTATTTCGTATGGACGCATCAAATCTCTCCTCTTTGATTAATTTCTGATTTGATGTACAATGGTCTTCAAATGGAGAAATGAAAACTTTTCTTTTTTTGTTACACACAGCAAATGTGTGAATGTTTTTCATTCTTTTCGGTTCAACGTCAGCGCTGAACCTCATCAAGATATCATTCTTATCATAATATAGATTTCATTTCTTCATACATTGTCACTTGAGTGGAATGAGGCATCCCCCCCCCCCCAACC
>OMKL01139135.1:0-12272 GCA_900302295.1 Parasudis fraserbrunneri | reverse complement strand
TTATTTGACCTTTATTTAACCAGGTAAAATGCTTGAGATCAAGGATCTCTTTTACGAGCAAGACCTGACCAAAATGGCAGCAGTAAAGATAATAAACCGAGATACAACATACAGGACAGAACACAGACAAAAGGATAAAAGATAAAAGTTGAGCAAGCACCACCGTGTCATTAACATTATGAAACATGTAGCATCAGCATTATGTATCAAAGCATTTGCAAACTCCCAATTTAGACGTTACCAAGTCTGTGACATGAACTTTAAAATCAGACAAGGTAATGAGGGCCTGTAGCTTCAGAGTTTTTTTTGAAGTAGAGGGAGCAGAGTACATGAAAGCCCTCTTCCCAAACTCTGTGCGAGTTCTGGGGACTGAAGCAAAAAGATAGTCCTGAAACTTCAGCCATAGGATTGTTTGTGTACTGTAGGTGGGAAAATGAGAAAACAAAGGTGGGGACAATTTCATTTTCATATTCTATAGCGGTGGCATTACGTTTACCGACAACGGGGGGGGAATGGTGGTGCTGGATTTAGTTTTGGCTGTCCCAACCCACCGGCTTGCCAGAGTCCCCAGAGTACAGGCTGTCCCGGCTGTCCTCGGAGCACTCCCCCGGGGGAGCCACCCCAAACCCGGGGAAGTCCTCATCGTCACTGGGGCTATCAAAGATCTCCGCCAGAGCCTTAGGGGTCTGTTGACGACAACAGTGGATTGAAACCGGGGCTGGAGGATATGACCAAAACTTGTTATTTCCATGGTCTGGGAAAGTTCAATCCATTTTTTTTCCACATGAGCTACTCTCTCCCAATGCCGGCAAAACAGAGAAGTTAAGACTCACAACTTGTGATGTCATCAGGTATAAAGTCTGGAGCTGTTCCATAGACAATGAATGGGAAACCGATTTTTTAAAAGTTTATCCAAGTTTTTAAATCCAAATGAGCTTTATTCTACCGTAGAGTTCTCAGTTCTGTAACCAAAAATGTACCTGTATACTGAACATTCTCCTGGGTGCTCTGTGTCACCTATAAGATCTCTCCCAATTCACTGTCTATGGAGCAGCTTCAGACTTTATACCTGATGACATCACAAATTTCAGTTTTAGCACTCTAGTTTTTGTATTTGTGAGAGTTGTTCATGTTCACTAATATTTTTGGACTTTCTTAGACCGTAGGAGTAACGGGAGCGTATCTGGGTTCCCAGGGTTCCATGTTCCCCCAGTTGAATATTCTGTTTACGCACATTAAACCTTTATCTTTACCTTTTTCAGGTTCCCATTATGTGCTCTATTCACAGTTTCCAGTCACGTGACTGGCGCGGAGACCTGGAGGGCAAAAACACCATTCCAACATAGTATTACCAACCCTAACCACAATGCATCCGATTGAACAGCGCAATCCGGCATTTTGGTTAAACAAACTACGGATGTCCCGATTGATTGGCCGGCAATCGGCCGATATTCATTGATCGGCCAGCAATCGGCCCATACTGCTTTCCAATCCTCGATTGCGAAAACCGATCGATGACGCAAGAAAAACGTGAGCCTACTCTCAGCAGAGTTGGTGTCATTGTCTCACGCCAACTAACCTAAAACATGTAGGCGGTGTGGAGCTTTTACAAAGTGTCTGAGACAGATGCAACAAACACCATCTGCAATGTATGCCAGGATAAAATACCTTGTGGTTGGAAGCAAGGCAAAAAGACTGTGGTCTCTACTCCGGGCCCTGATCGATATTGGGTGATACTGCTTTCAGTGATTGGACCCAAAAATCCTGATCGGGCCAAAAATAAACCTGGTAAAAGTAACTGGTGGGCCGTGGAAGAAAGCCTCGTTTTGCGCTCCAGGTGGGTGTTCCAACAAGGATGTGACGTCACGTGAAAACTCTGAATAGAGCCCGGGAAACATAGGACCTTGGGAGCTCATGTTTCCATTATGTGCCATATAAATCTGGGGAACATAGATAACCTGTATATAACATTTATGGATTATTAAATTGGGCTTGGTTCCACTTTAAATATTCCTCATTTTGCTGGGATTTCCTTCTTAGAATCCTAGGAACACCAAGGATTCTAAAATAATCTTTTAGAATCCTTGGATTCCTTGGAACACTCTCAAGAACTCGTGCCCGGACTCCACCTCTTGGAACCACTCTCAAAACAGTTTATCAAGCTATGGGTTTCGACTCAAAATAGGTCACGAGCCTATTTAGTTTTAGGCTGCCTCGTGACAAGACTAGTTTGTTTTCATGAGCCTTTGTCCTAGGGTGAGAAGCTAGCCGAAGACAAGTTTCTCACTTGGGTCCCGAGATGAAAATGTTTTGCCTGATATCAGACAGTATTGTCAACTAGTTACACTCCATCAGTTTGGCGACTCGGTGGAAGTGTGCGGATTCAAAGTTCTGCATCCAGTACAGAAAATGTTACATTTTCTACATATAACGTTAGCTAACGTTACCACTTTTTCCTCAAGTTCAGTTCCCACGTCAGGGCACATTTGCCAAGCTAGCTGCACGTTAAGGTAACGTTAGCTGGCAACTGCATTGTGCTCATTTGGACAACGACCAAAATACTTTTATTAAACCCCCGGGAACTCTGTGAATAAAGATAGAAAAGTGCATGTAAACAAGCTTCTCGTCCACTTACCGTTGATTTTAAGGTCATTTTATCACACTTGTATCGTACTTCCTTTCTGGTCGACACTTCACCTTGTTGTATGAAAATGAATGAACTACAGTATGGTTTAAAAAACAACATGCGCTCAAGTCAATGACCGCAGGAGTAGGGGTGCAGTCTGTGTTTTTATTTTGGTTTAGACTTATGTTTAAGTTCAAAAAGTTAATTTCCTGCATCAGACACATTCTTTGGGAATAAAGAGGACGTTGGATAACTTTCGGAAAGATGATGCGGGGCGTATTGTTGTGATAAAGACGTTACTCTGTCTGTCAGTGACCAGACTCTAGTCTCGTCCATGTCCCCCTACACTCAGAATGGCACAGTCCTAGTTTCGCGCGAAAACACTAAGTAGGCGTAGCAAGGCTGCATGTGGTTCTTCCCCTTCATTGTAGGTCGGCGGGTTCTGTCAGTAGTGGTAGTTACATTAAGAGTCATACCATGTCGTGTGCAACAAGTACTTTACAACACAATTTCATTTTTTCTTCCTTTTGTCTTTTTTTGTGTGTTTAAAAATAAACTAAATTACATTTAAAGATAATAACAATGTAAGCTATTTCGTCCATGTTCTGTTGTTGACACTGAGGTTAGATGGAGTTGAGTGCCCTCTTGTGGGTTGTTTGGGGAAGAGCTATATGCGCAATCTACCTTTTCCTGTTTTGAATTTGGTGCGAGTGGAAGACGTTAGTCTCCCGTGTTCTTATTTTATTATAGATATATGTATAGGCGGAATATCACTCGGCAACAATACATTTACAAACAAGCCTTTTGTAATGATCAGCTTCACTTGTTCAGCTTTTGAACATCAGATATTTAAAATCTAAAATTCAAAATAAAAGTCAGTGATGGACTCCCTTGGCCTTCCTGGTCTTAATTCAAGTAATAGGCATATCCTAAAAAAATGCTCATTGTTTAAAGTCAAGCAATTGCCATATCCTTAAGGTTCATTGTTTCTAATGCTAAGCAATAGCCATATTCTTATAAGGTTCATTGTTTCTCCAATTGAATAACACTGTATTAGTATTATTAGTATTAGTATTAGTAGTAGTATCATTATTAGTTATTATTATTATTATTATTAGTAGTAGTAGTAGTAGTAGTAGTAGTAGTAGTAGTAGCTACTATTATTACTGCTGTTGTTGTTGTTGTTGTTGTTGTTATTATTATTATTATTATTATTATACATTATTGCTGTACTCAATATACATTATTGCCATACACTACAATAATCCATTATGTTCCCAGAGTTTCATTTTCAGATTTTATGACATTTAAAAATCAATGAAACACTGAGTCAGCTCTATAAGTTATGACTGCTCTGAATTACAGTACATACACATCTTGAAACACATACAAACTTGAAAATAAAACTTGAAACTGAAACTGAAACATCATCTAGCTAGCCCTAGTGGTCTGATACACTCAGCATCTGTGCCTTTCACACAAATATCTGCCCAGAACAAATAATAGAGATACAGAATAGGACCGGTCTGTGCTGACAGTGTTGTTTCCTAAATCTCTGACTGGAAAGTTCATCCAGAACCAGAAGTTCACGGTAACATTTATCTTTTTAGACATTATTGCTATAGTCCTCATGTGAGTTGCACAGATCACTATTTTAGTACATGTATTAAAGGGGCAGTTCACCCAAAATTAAAAAAAGTGTATGTTTCCTCTTACCACACAGTGCTATCTATCCATCCAGATAGTTGCGGTGTGATTTGCCAAGTTTTGGAGATATCTGGCATAGAGATGTCTGCCATCACTCCACTATAATGGAGTTGAATGGCATTCGGTTTGTGGTGCTCAAAACACACACAAAAAAAGAAACATTTGAAAAACTCAAAAGTAATGTCTCTCTCCGGAAATCATGACCCCGTTACACAAGATAATCCACAGACCTTGTTGTGAGCAGTTTCATGTAGGAACTATTTTCTACCGAAGTGAACTCACCATACATTATTAGAAGGAAAATATGTTTTTTATTTTGGGTGAACTGCCCCTTTAATTATTAAATTAAGTGTGAGTTAAAGCCCACTTCATATCCTCTTGAACAACTAGGGCTCTATTGTTTTCACAAATTCAGCAGTTGCATCGTTCACATATAAACCTGCCAAAAACACACATTCACCCTGTACTGAGGAAGAAGCCCAGATATGGGCTGAATTTGAATTGGGCTGGGGGGCAAATTACCCTTGAAAGTTGCTAAAAGGCCCTTGAAATTGAGGTTCAAAAACACCCCAGGGGGGGAAAAAAGGATAGAAAACATAACTACAGCTTATTACTAATAGTGTCATAAGTCTCACAGTAATGCAGACTCTCCAAACCTGGGGGTCAAGATATGAAAATGGCGGTCCCTAAAAAACAAAATGACTATGAAAGCCATGCAGCCTAGTTATTCAAAGTTATCGAACCAGCAGTATGATTTTGGTTCCCCTGAGGAATGAAACACATTTTGCACTCTATAATGCAGTTAACAGTAGCTTCACCTATGGTGTGAAATATCCATGAAAAAGGAGAAGATCCCACACACTGAATTGGGCATGCAAATAGAACCTTTTTTTATTTGTTAAAACGTTTCGATCCCAATTCTGACCTGGAGACCTGAGGAAGATCCTTCGGGATCAAAACAGTGTCTTACAAATAAAAAAGAAAAGTTACATTTGCAAGTTCAATACAGTGTGTGGGATCTTCTCCTTTTTTCCTAAGTGGTTTCCCTCCAGTGCACCTGCTCCCCAAGTCTTGTGTTCAAGAGTGAAGTATTCTTCTCATGGTATCAACAATTACAATTACCATGTGTTTTAAACGCAAGGGTCACAGTGGTTTTCTGACCTCAATATATATTCTCCATGTGATCCTCACTATTGAATTAATTAATGTCACATTTTTCTTCATGCTCACTGTACAAGGTCATGACCTCACTGATATCTAAGATAATTCTTAAAGATCCCCTCCACTCAAAAACATGGTTTTTTTCTATGGTTAACTCCTCTTGTGCAGAACTTGTTACCAGAGCGCCTTTTTTCACATTCTTACCCTGGAGCAGGAGAGCTTCCCTGTACTTCCCTGAAATCTGAGTTGCATTTATGATGTCACTAATAGTTTGAACCTTTCATAGTCCAATACGTGGTAACTTGACACCTTTAGCATCAGGTTACACAGAAAGCTGAGTAGATATTGACATATCTTGCCAGAATATAAGCTGCTGACTTGGAATAAATGGTAAATATCAATGGGTATATGTTGCCTTGCATTCTCAATGATATGCGGCAAAGCCATTTTCAGGGGTTTATTGAACAATTTGGTGGAAAAAACATATTTCTACAAATTGTTATTCATTTTTATAGAAATTTTTTTAAGGCTTTAAAATACATGTGGAGGGGATCTTTAAATCATGGGACAGTCAGAGAGAGAGAGAGAGAGTATGTGACAGATAGAGTGAGAGAGACCCATTCAGTAAGAACACAGAATGAAAGACAAACATACTTCGTGTCTCTTTATTATTGAGACTTTGGATCAGTCAGCTGGCCCAATCAGACATAGCCGTTACAAGTGCAGGATCCAGGTGTGTCCCTCAGCTATGTCAAAGTCCTTGATCAGGGTTTTGACAAAGTTGTCTTCATCCAGACTGTGGACAGACACCAGATCGGCATCCTGAAGACACACAGTGCAGCTCTGCATCGGCCCAAGTCACCTGCATGGCTAAATACTGCGGCCACTGAAGCCAAACCAGAACACCGGACAGGAGCCAGGAGCTGCAGCGTCACCTCTGGATCTGGTGCGGGAGCGCCGAGCACAGGGCCTAGGGCCAAGCCAAGGAGGCAGGGAAGACGAGGGACAGGAGACGTACTGGTCCGTGTTTCTCTCATCATCGCCGGGATGAAATGAGGTCTTGAGGCAGGTCTTGGAGCTGGTTAACCGTCTCTGGGTGGACAGATGGATGTGCTGGCCTGCTCCCCTCCCTTTTAGCTGCTCTGGAGAAGGCGTCTGTGCAGTCGGTAGTATACGATTGGCTGCGGTCAGATAACTGAAGTCCCGCCCTCCCACCACTCACATTATCGTGGCACAATTTGAAAAAGACCAACAACACACCAGATGATGTCACATAAAACCTATAATTTATTCATTTTCAGTAAAACTTTTACATAGTAAAACGCTTTTTAGAAAAGACGTGTGGCTTCAGCTGTCCGAAGGGTGAGGGGACACGAGGGGAGACGTATTGCTTTGTGTCTGACTTGGTTTTTCTTTTACAACAGATAAATAATAACAATAACATCCCAAATATAGGCATATATTTACACGTTGATAATGTTACAGTAGTACAAAGCCTTTAAAGTGTCCTCTCTTGCACTGTGAGCTTGTGGTTTTTTTTTCGTCACATCATGCAAACAGGTTTAAACAACATCCTTTTAAAACAGAACTTTACATAGTCATGACAATGGCCATAAAAACACTAAATACACCCTCTTTCCCTCTGTTTTTTTTTCTTTTCTTCTCCATTACCCCCATTCCATATCTCAGGACAGAAATGATCATGAACACCACTGTGACTTTCTCTCCTCTACCACCCTCGAGTGGCAACAAAATGTAACGACTAGTACTTTTACATTCCAGCATTGCAGCTTCAAACCACAACGTTTTTTTTGTACACAATTCCACATTGGGCCTCATGCCTGAAATGTTCTTGGGCACAAATTTGTTCTTACACACTATAGGAGCTTTTCAGCCCTCAATTTAGTCTTACAGACAGGAAGCAAAGCCTGATGGCTATTTGTAACTCCTTGCCTCTGACATCTATTGTGTACCTCTTGTAACTGGCAATCACCCAGGCTTGCAAAGACACTAATGTTACAAGAGGTACACAATAGATGTCAGGGGCAAGGAGTTACAAATAGCCAGCAGGCTTTGCTTCCTGTCTGTAAGACTAAATTGAGGGCTACAAAAACCCTCCTATATTGTGTAAGAACAAATTTGTGTGCAAGATCATTTCATGAATGAGGCCAGTGTCTCAGAGAATCTCTGACCATGGCACATTAACCGAGACATTCTGCCACCTCAGCAGTACATAAATAAACAATATCTTACAATAAATAACTAGCAGCATGAATATGCTGCTTCTTGCCCACAGTAAGCAGGTAGGTGTGTGTGTGTGTGTGTGTGTGTGTGTGTGTGTGTGTATCATGTACAGTTTAAGGATAAATATGACATTGCTAGAATACTGTGACACTGTATATGAAAAGGTCAGAGCCGGTCTTCGACAAACCTCTCAGTGTAGAGGATCTAGAGGATCACAGACTTTTAGGCCTGCTTTCACAAAAACATCTCAAAATCATCCCTGACGACTGCTTTACAACAGAACAAAGATGCTCTTAGCACTAAAAATGCATTTGGGAAACTGCAAATAGGTCCCTTTTACTATCTGTTTCATTATGATCTGAAAGAAATGGACTCTATGTCTGCACTCCTATTCTGAGAGGTTTCATAAATACCAGCCTGAGCTTCCCATGTGCATCCATTAAGCTGCCTTCAGACTGTGGCCATTTAACCCTTCCGGGGAAACGATCTCAAGTGAGATTAGAATATTGTGAACTGAACATTCTAATAGTGATGTCACAGTGGCTACTAGCCATTGAACTCTATAGAGTTCTACAATTAAAAAACGTCACTTTGGTTGGTATCAGTCAAAAGGCACGGCAGAGCCTGTTCTGTCTAATTCACATTGTATTTTCCACATTCAAATATGGAGAATTTGCAGTTTTCAAACTTACTGGGAAGTCAATCGCGCCGATAATAAAACTATTCCTGAAAATTGCACGTCAAAAAAAGTTTTTGTTACACAAGGAATAGGAAGAGCCTGATAGTGATAGCCTCAACATCCACTTTGAAAACCCATGGGGGAGGACGGCAAAAGTTAAAATATTTAAACTTTTGCCGCAGCGCGTTCTGCTACTGCCATCAATGTTGGCGTTTGCAGATTTTGCCATCATATCTCACAAATAAGTGATGAGATCTGGTTTGCCGTCTAGTGGCACGGTCTGAGTGCAGCAAAAGCATTCATGCAATGCTAGATAATGTTCCAGAAACCCTTCAGTGGATCGTAGTCAGACAGAAATCTAATACTAAAGTGACTGACTATACAGTACATGTGTACACACAGGATAGGGTTAAAAAAAAAAAAAAAAAAAAAAAAAAAAAAAAAAAAAAAAAAAAAAAAAAAAAAAAAATAGAAACACTAACTTAATTCCCTCAAAAGTGAAGGCTTCTGTATTGGTGTGGGGAGCCTTTCCTGGCACAGCATGAGTATGATCTGACGAGGATGGGACAGAGCCCCAAAGTACTGCACCGGGAGACAACGCTACTTACAGCCCCATTCGTCTCCCAGTGGTAAAACGGACAGTCGAGGGCAAATGATTTTATGGCAACACTGATTCATCCTGGTGTTATCCTTCCAGGCACGGTACGGGTTGAATCATCCATTAGATGATAATGGAAATTCTAATCACTGACAAAATAACAATTCTGAATGATCACCTCCATCCATTGATCTATTTATTGTAGTGATGATACACTCAGTGCATGATTTGATTTGCAGCACAATACTGGGTTCACAATTCAATATTGTTTTTTTATATCTAATACTATATTTACATTTATATATCATAATATATTTATATATTCTAATATAACATATTTACTTTATTATATATATTTTTTTATCTTAAAGCCATAATATATGCAAAACAATTAAATTTTCCCAATATTTCCATCATGTTACTTATGAAATTGTATACAAACTTGTGTTTTAGTAACATGTTATGGCCAAATTATCTCATCATTAATGGCAATAAAAAAAATGTTTTGCTGAGTGTGACATTCTCAGGGCAGTTTTGCTGGTATGATTAGAGGTGTTATTAAGAAATAATGGATGAGCTGATATCACAATAATTTTTTTCCTCTCAACAGTCCATACCACATTCTTACGTCATAATATCCCGTGGCACGATATTTTGTTACATCCCGACTATTTAAAGATCTATATTCTCATCCAACAGCAGTGATATAACAAGGCCTCCTCAACAGCCACAAATTATACCAATTTGAGAATTCATGGGATTCTTTATCCTGTATTCTGTTCTGTAAATGTATTTTACCGGGCATGTCAACGAGGAGGGCCCAGATGATCACTAAGAATCAAGATCTCTTCCAAGTGATTATTACCGGCCTTGACCTCTGGGAGATGAGTGAGCTGAAACTACACCAGGAAAAAAGGACCCAGCACCGTTACAGAGCCACCACCGCTGAGGGGAGATTTTATGCCGATGCTTCCATTATTTTGCCTGTTCCCTTTTTTTGGCCGTCACGGTCAGAAAATTCTTTGCAACAGCCAGGCATCGAAGCAAGACCATTTCTGAATGAAACTGATCCTCTCAGTCAGTAAGAATCGGACCACACTTGAGGTCCATGTTGCAGCGATTTGGCTCATTCTATCTTAACACAATATCACTCAAGGATTAAAAAAAATAAAAAAATAATAATAATTGTGGGCCTGTATTTCCATAGCAACCTTTGGACAATGGCAGTATCGTCGCTCACACCCTGACATTAGTCATCAGAATCTGAAAAAGCTACTGTAGGACTCTGCCTGAAGTCATAATGAAATGTAGGGCTCGGCAATATGGAAAAAATGTATATCACAATGTTCAGAAGGACCTTTTTTTTTTTTATATAATTGATATATATCTGTTTAAGTATGGAAAATCACATGTTAAATAGTCAAACTGATTTCTTCATATTGAGTTGGCCTATATGGTAATGGGAAGTGTGATACAGTATCAAATTCAAACTATCATTTTACATAGACGTTCTCACAACTTTAAGAAACCAACTTTAACAACCAAGAAACAGAATTGTGTAGCGTAATTCACAATATTAATTCATGATATAAAAAATAAAAAATACGGTATCACAGATGGATGATGATGATGAATATATATGGTATATTGCCCAGCCCTATTGAAATGCTTTGTATTTTCAAGCCCAAGCTGGTATCACAGGGTCCAATCCAGGAATTTTTCTCTGTGATTCAATCCAGATCTGAATAGTATTTGCAAATTATTCTTAACATTTGTTTTAACCTTCTTGGTGTATTAGGTGGGTGGGGTTTACTGCATCAGGACAACTGAGATGGTGTCAAATATGTTGCCAATCACAAAAAAAGTGTACTAAATTGACTTTCAACTAGTGTAAACATCTGTATTGTCCTATAGTCTTTATTGTCCTTCTGTATTGTATTGTATTGTATTTGTATCCTAAGTAGATTAACCCCTTTCAGGTGTACGATTCATCTCATCTCGAATCTCACATTTGAGATTAGAATTTTGAAAACTGAACATTCTAATTATGACATCACAATGGCTCCTGGCCATTGTTCTTATGCGGAAGTAAACAACTACTGGAGCGCTGTCCTGTGGGTGCCGAATTTCCGCATTGTTAGACCTTTTATTTCTTCTTCTAAAGACCTTGTAAGTGGTAGAATTCTAACATAGAATTCTGAAGAAACCAAAAAACTGAGAACGGAAAGGAAGCAAACACTAGGTATTACCTGTGCGTTTTGATTGAACCAGATCTGATTCAATCTCATGTGCCAAGCAGAAAAAAAACACAAGATTCCTGCATAACCCCAGAGACCTACATCTCTTCTGCAACACTTTGTCTATACTGCATCATCAACTCACTGTAAAGTGGCATATGGCACTGAAACATGAATAGATACATAATATATACAATGTCAATTCATCAATATCTAACCATACAAAATCATAGTCTAAGAGGAAAGAGTGCATTAGTGTGGCCGATGGTGACAACCAATCAGGAACCTGAAATGACACAGGAAAAACATCGAGGACCAATAGCAGTACAGTATTCCACGACAGTTTTTGAACTGTGGCACATTCAGGAGAGCACAACGTTTTCAAACACCATAACTGGATAGTGGAAGCATGTCACAGTACAATTTCTTGCGCATGCCAGCGTGTAGGTACGAGTGCTCTAATGCTTCGGCACCGACACACCGCCGGTGTTGCGTACATTTGCTACGGCACAATATCCAAAAAGCAAAATGAAAATTATCAAAATAACCGTACAGCATGACTACACCATGAGGCGGACCTACTCAGCTCTAAATATGTAGATATGTAACAAAATTATCTAGAAGAGACGGTAGATTAATAGATCGCATCCATCAGGCCGTTAACGAGACTTCCTTCCTGTACAGTTCTGCCTCTGTCCGAAAAAAGGGATGCACCGATACCTACTTTTTCCAAACGCGGATGCCGATTTTGAGTCCTGAACCTTCGGTGTCGGCAGATACAGAGAGCCGATCGGATCCGTTGCTTTTACCGAGCAGTATAGACCATCGGTTCGGGGTCATTGGGCAAAAATGATTGTGACATAATCAAGAGGTCTAACATACTTCTATGTGTTAAAAATGCAGCAAGTCAAGTCACTTTGCTCTGATTTCCAGGCATGTTACATTTGGTTCTTCTTGGTATCGGATTTTAATATTGGGGAAATTCTCCAATACCCTATTTTAACCTGGTATGGGACAGAT
>OMKL01139129.1:0-11055 GCA_900302295.1 Parasudis fraserbrunneri | reverse complement strand
ACGTGGTTCTGGCCTTCATCTTTCTCAACTGCATCACTGTGGCTCTGGAAAGGCCAAAGATACTACAAGGCAGCCTGGTAAGAGAGCCTAGGCAGCATGTTTTCATGACCTAGAAAGGTTCTGAGATGTGGACCTCATTTGTCATGTCCTCATTTGATCCGTCACATTGTTTTTATGAAAAGCATTGATCATGGTAATTGGTGCTTAAATATATTTGTCTTGCATGTTGTAATTGTGTTTTGTACCAGTATTTCAGCTCATTCTGTTGTGTCAAATAATATGGAAATATTGATAATGAGGCTCGTTGTATGGTGAGGTTGTTGATTATGGATGAGGTTGGGTGGAGCAGGACATTTGAGGCTATAAGACATTCTAGTTTACATATACTGTATAGACATGTCTGGGACGTTGTGTGACTTTGTGTTGCGTTTGCTCCCCTCTCATCCAATCTCCTTCCCTCTCTGATCCTTATTTCTTTCCCTTACATCTCTCTCCCTTTATTCCTTTATCTCTCCCTTTATTCCTTTATCTCTCCCTTTATTCCTTTTTCTCTCCCTTTATTCCTTTTTCTCTCCCTCCATCTTTTCAGGAAAGACTGTTCCTCACCATCTCCAACTACATTTTTACTGCCATCTTTGTTGCTGAGATGACTGTCAAGGTAAAAGCCAACTTCTCTCCTCTCCTCTCCTCTCATCTCCTCTCCTCTCCTCTCCTCTCCTCTCCCACAGCTTTACAGGAGATTTACAGAGTGGCTGCAAATGGCTAATCCAGCCTTTAATGAATCCCCCAGGACACAGATATCCAACGGAAAAGATGAGAATAAGCTACAGGAACTGCGGGGGTGGAGATCAGCAGAATTGGATAAGACACAAGGTGCTGGAACCATAATTCTACGTGACAGCAAATCACAACAAATTAATGAATTAACTGCATGGGCCATGTTAGGCCCATGTTTGGTTAACTTAACTGTTTTCTATTGTGCAGGGAAGAGGACAATAACAGGGAGTAAACAAGAGACATTCTCTTACATTCTATTACCGCACAAGCCTCTCTACACACACAATGATACATCTTCCATTGAGCCATTCTGTGACACAACAATTGAGACAATCTGTCAAAACAGAGAAAGGCACTCTGTAATACTTTTTATGTCAATGACTTGTTAAAGTCATGTAAAAGTCAGTAATGTAAATTTCACATCAGAGTCATGATCTCATATAGCAGGTAAAAGCCACCATGATCCTCACCTAGACACAACTGGGGGGCAAGGCACTGCATGGATATGACTCAATGGAGGATAAACAAAAACACAAACTAACTTCTGATTTAATAAGCAAAACTACATCATTGCTGTACTTTTTCAGCTACTTTAACAATTTAGAAAGTAGCTGTCAATTTGTGAGGAGGAATTATTCCTGATCAATTAATCACATAATCACAAGTCATTAATTGACTGTAAAAATCTGCAAATCCTCTATTGTTGCCATGTCTATCAAACTTTGAAGATGAACTCCACAGCTATTGGCTTCAGCAAATAATCACAAGACATGAAAATAACATTGGTTTGGGTAAAGTTGGTTTGGGCACATGTATAAATGGATTCTTACCATACATTCAATTTTTTTTTGTTCTAGAATACTCTCAGTTAATTTACGAGAACCTTTATGCATGAAGCCCTAGATCTCCAGGTCTCCCCAGTATAGATGTAATGACATCTCCAAGACTTGTCTGACATTTCCTCCACTTGTTGTGGCATGCTGAGCAGAGAATAGAAAGAGTTGGGTGTGAGGCTTTTCTCTTTACTGATAAGAGGGCTATTTTTCAGTATATGGCGCTGCATTGAGGTACTGTACATAGTGCAAGGTCTCCTTGTCTCCCAAGCCTTTCAGCCATTATGTGAGTGCTGTAGTCTGACGCAGGTGTACGGCAGCCTTGGCCTACACTTCACCCATGGTTGGGTGCTACACATTGTAAATTAGCCTTACACAGAAAATCTCACATCAAAGTGTCAAATCTCAAAATTTGTACATCAGCTGGCTAGTTCACAGACAAGTGATGTTGCTAATATTTGGATCATTTAAACGGTTCAAAAACATCTGCTGCCACGTTGACACTTCTGTCAACCGCTAGTATAAACTGCCATGTTAATCTACCTCATCAGACAATTTCCCTGGTCCCACAAATTTGTTTACATTTGAAAGCTTCCGCTATTACGATGCAGCCTTGACTTCGCCTTGCTTTCTACTCCTAGACACAGTGATCTCTGTAGTTCTTACATCCTCATCCATTATGTTAGAAGGAACAGAGAGCAAACCAGTGGGACATACCCAGTATAATAGTGCTCAAACCAGCCTCTGCCCACACAGATCAAAGGTGGTCCACTCTTTTGCAAGGACTTTAAAATCCCACATCACCTGATAACCACATCACCACATCGCTGCAGAGGTCTGCTTGCCCACGTTTCACTCCTGAACAATCCTGGCTTGTGAAGGGGCGGTGTGCCCACACGGGCACGTGTAAGAGTTCAGCCAGGGGTATGTTTACATGTATGAAGCTCTTATATACCCATATAAACACCAAAATGGTTGAACTACTGTACATGGGCCAGCTATAGTATTTTTCAGGCAGGTTTTCAGTGCTTGTGGTGCTATTAGACATTTTAGTTTGGTTAGACAGCGTTTCTCAGACATTTAATTGGAGGATCTAAATCCAACTGGAGTCAAAGTGTTAATCCTCATTTGGCTTAATATCAACAGATGAGGGGATTTCTTCTCTGAAACAGACCGAATTGAAAAATAATTTCCCACTAATCACCAAGTTTGTGCAGAGGCTGTCTCCAATAGCCCCGGTGTATACCGTACCAAACAACTATTGAATTAATGATTTCAAGCACAAGCAAAAAAAAAAGCACAAGTTCCCTGTAGCCTTCCTGTGCCTCTGCCACCACACTTGATTCCACACCCTGCTGTTATTTCTCTAACCACTGTGCCTTCACAGTACAGTACTTCTACTCTCTATAGCACAGTACAGTACTTCTACTCCCAATAGCACAGTACAGTACTTCTACTCCCTATAGCAGTACATCAGTACAGTACAATACCTCTACTCCCAATAGCACAGTACAATACCTCTACTCCCAATAGCACAGTACAGTACTTCTACTCCCTATAGCACAGTACAGTACTTCTACTCCCTATAGCACAGTACAGTACTTCTACTCCCTATAGCACAGTACAGTACTTCTACTCCCTATAGCACAGTACAGTACTTCTACTCCCCATAGCACAGTGCGTCAGTACAGTACAGTACCTCTACTCCCAATAGCACAGTACAGTACTTCTACTCCCCATAGCACAGTGCGTCAGTACAGTACAATACCTCTACTCCCAATAGCACAGTACAGTACTTCTACTCCCTATAGCACAGTGCGTCAGTACAGTACAGTACCTCTACTCCCAATAGCACAGTACAGTACTTCTACTCCCTATAGCACACTCTAGGTCTGTTGGTCTGCAGGTCAGGATAATGAACCCCTGCCAGCCACAAAGGAGGACTGAGGATGGGGCTCCACCAGACTCTTGAGAAGGGTCAGCGTATCACAGGGTTATCCGTGGGATGGAGCACATGCTGCCACTGTTTCCACAGGGAGGAATGAGACCCACGCTCTGTCCAAATATATATATATACACTTTGTGTACACAGTCATAAAGTAAGCACTCTCCAGGCTAAATATGTGCTGTTAATACCTGCTGTTTAGTAAGCTCATACATCATGCAGTGCATGAAACTATCAACATGTAAGAATTCAACATGCTGCATTCTTCCTTCCTGAAGCCCAAAAACAGATATGTGCCTCACATAATGTTGTTTTCCATGATTGGTTGATTTTGCCTTCACTTACATTGCACAAGATGATGGGTAATCATTAATTCTACAATTTTCCAGTTTGTATTTTCCTGATATCTACCCAATCAAATGCCAAAACAAGGGTGGATGTTCTGGCATTTTCAGCGTGCACTTGTGGAGGAAAATGTACCCCCTGAACAATTTTTTTTTAATTCACTATGGAGAAAAAGCAGACTATCCGGGAGATACTACTTACTGTAGAGTCACAGGATATCATTATCCTACTGTCCTTGACACCATCATACATGTGTTGTAACCATTACAGCAGCCATGGATAAAACAGTAGCAAAAAGGATCTGAGTAGGCTAACATGACAGTATCTCTACCACACAACCTCAGCCGTCAGCCAAGATCCATGTGAGATCTCCCCAGATTTGCCTCATGCCTCTGTAGAGGTCACATTTTCTTGCTTTAATAATTCTCAAT
This sequence comes from Parasudis fraserbrunneri, assembly GCA_900302295.1. NCBI lineage: Eukaryota > Metazoa > Chordata > Actinopteri > Aulopiformes > Chlorophthalmidae > Parasudis > Parasudis fraserbrunneri. Next base: position 6,724 of record OMKL01139129.1, on the reverse strand, counting down.
AACAAACATGTTCTCATATGCAAGAATTGGCAGTGTACATGACACGTACTAGAGGTGTAAATTAATTTACCCTAATGTGTGAATAATGTATACAGTATATAACACAACATATCTTGTTTGGGGGTGTTATGTCTTTTGCAGAAATATTAGGCATGAATGTCAGTGAGAAAATACATGAGCTGTAAAGTGGGAGGTAAATTGATCAATGCCAAATAGTTCAATTCCACTACAAACTAGAGGAGTGCACTCAGTGGAGTGCATATCATCGCCCGGTGTGCCAGGGGGTTTATGAATATAATGAAAACCCAAGCTATGTATGTGAAATGGAGCGTAACATTTAAGTACAGAGTTTTTCTTGATTATCTCCTCAGGTGTGACAAGTAAATAACAGGGACCTCCGTGTTTACATTTGCAGCTACAGCTGTACCCATGGGCCTTTGTCATTGCGGTGCAGCCACTGGGATCTTCAAGCAGTGGTCGGTCCGCGTTACCCTCATCATGTAACGTTAGGCATCCTAACTTTCTGGCATTTCATGAAGTTGTGATCGAAGGGCTGGTATCCACTTCAGTGTGTCAAAAAGTAGTTATCGCTAAGTTGAACCAAGCTGAACCCACTGCTCATCTGAGGCTACTTCCTGCCATTTCTTTCTTACAGGAATCCATTGATCTGATATACCAGTAGTCTAGTTAATTTACAATCTAGCAGAAATCAGTGAGTTCGATGAAAGAAGATTGTTTGCTTTTCTCTTGGATCAGCTGTGAGCAAAAGTTGGCGCGTTGACAACAAAGGAAGTGATGTGTCATGGGGGGTTTTCTCTCCCCGCGGTGAAACACTATTAGACAAGCAAAGAAATGATGGCCCTGCATGGCTCAGTAGAGAAAACTATGTGCAGTTGCTGAACGAGTCATTAGTTGCAGTTCCATTCATTCACGTTCGCAAATCTAATCTACTCGTTCACTTGAAAAAGTCGATTAGTTGGCGAATCATACATAATTAGTTCCAAATCGAAGCAAGCTCTGTGCCATATAGTACAGTAGGCTGCCACGCTATTGCGGTCAAATGATGTTACTATATCTATGTCACTGGACAACAATGAACATTTATTCAAATAAAAGATGTGTTGGTGCCTGATTTGAAAAACAATTTGGCACTTCAGACCCTTGGCTGCTGTCAGCCTACGTGTGACGTTTCACCCAAATTGGCCCTGTCATTTGCAAGATAAGCCTTGTGAAACACAAACACACACACACACACACACACACACACACACACACGCACACAAGCGAATGTATAATCTTAACCCAGGCCCTTTGGCCTTAGGCGGCGATAATCACATGAGCAGCAAATTAATATCTCTCAGAATCCCATAACGTTCTATTTCAGTGTTCCACGATTTCCATTCCATTCCATCGTTGGGAAAACTATGACAAATGGAGAGTAAAGACTGCACTACACTCCCATTTCTCAACAGGAGAGAGTGAGAGTTAAAAGCTTTTTTTTTTTTCTTCTTTTTTTTTCTGAGCGATGTGAGTCTGACTAACCTGTCATAGTCCTGGCATATCTCCCCCACTGCTACCAGGGCCTTCAGGTACTCGTTGGGCTGGTAGGGGTTTATGTAGTGTAAGGAGCAGCTGTTCCTGGGGTCCCCATTGGAGGCTGTGAAGTCAATGGCCACCTGATGGCAATGATCATACAGTAGACATGATGACGGCAGCTATCAGGAAAACAATCATTAATAACTCAAAGCAGAATCAATAAAAGTGTCCCTCGGTCCCTTCTCACTGAGGAGTGGTTTGTTGTTGTAGGCTATTTGCTATGATAGTGATACACCAACGTTCACTCATTCTACAGTGTGCATTTATTGTGTGAGGCGCTCTGGGTAAGAGTGTTGGTAAAATACAAGGGTGTGTGTGTGTGTGTGTGTGTGTGTGTGTGTGTGTGTGTGTGTGTGTGTGTGTTTGTAATAAAAGGTTATCATGGCCCAAGTATCACAATAACATAGTTTCAGAAGCTCTCTGGAGATTCCCCTAAAATGTAAAATGAATGTATATTATTTGAAGACTATAACTGGCTAATATCTAAAACTGTACACATAATAAGAAAGTAAATAGATATGTAAATCAATATTTCTGTCTGGGGGCATCTGTTGAATATTTGTTTTCATGGTAATTCAGCAGAGTAAATTTTCAGAGCTTTCCAGACCAGGATTTGTGGGTAATAGAACCGTTCTGACATGGTCTATATAGACATTTTGAACCTCCATCATCCATGTATTGTTGGAAAGATAAACTATAATGTCTTCTTTTTATGTCATAAGCCTATTTCCTGTACATTTCAGTCAGATGAACGCAGAGATCACTGAGGCTTTCAGAAGTGACCATGTCGCCATTTCCTTGACTATTTTTGTTTATATTTATCAAAACTATATCATTCTTTTATGTATTTATAGGGGACATATTATGTATCTTTTCAACAATGTTAAATTACTTCCTTGGATCTGTGGGACATGTTTGTTAAGTTTTGTTTTGCAAAGAAACTAGTCTAAATTAAATTTGTATTATTTATTTTCGAGCACCTTTTTCTTCCCTTGTATTGAACATGACATTTTGGTGGGTGGAGCACACAGAATCTTTTTTTTTATTAATTATTTCTTTCCTTGCCTGGTTACCCCACACCCAAGAATAAAACGATTTTACAAACTGGGCTGTGCATTAGGTAAGCAGTGTTCCTGGCTCCAAAAAACACAGCTAATTAATTGCTTGTGTCCCCCTATGACATCACATGCGGTAATAATTCAGAACCATTTGTTTAGGCTTGTTAATCTGAAACCCTGGCCAAATGACAAGAAGTACTGATGTCATTTTCCCCCAGCGCCTAAATAACATTTCAGACTGCCAAATCCACACAAAGACTAGGCAAAACCCATTTTCCGTAATGCCCCCCCACACACACCCCATCACAGCCAGGGCTATATATTTTCACAGTGCAGATAGTATATCTGCTAGGAATGTACTAGGTAAGGCATGCTGTTGTTATTCCCACAGAGATCCCAGCAGCCACAGCAACAATGAGGAACTGCATCTACCATAGTCGTCTCATAATTAATATTCGTTGGCTCAGTAATCCGGGGCTGGGAATGAGAGGTATAGCTCCATGCAGAGCAGAGCACAAGGCCAAATGTTGGAAAAGAGATTTGAATTCAGACCAAGAAACTGCCTCCAGCAAGAAAATTATCAGCCCTCACAGACAAATTGATACTGTGAATGTGAAACAGTCAGGGGAAAGTTTCAAAGACGAAAGCCTCTTGGAATACTGCAGAATGTTTCACATTTTAACAATATAACATTTAATCACTACACAGCTCTGGATGACTGCATATATGCCTCTAATGGAACAGCATAGCAAATGATAATAAGCAGGTTCCACCACTTCTATTTTCTACAACACCTTAGCCAAAGCAGGCAGCCTTTAATAGGCAGCAAATTGACAGTGCAGTGGGTGAATCACACAGCCAGTGTTGCTATAACTGCTAGGTGAAGGCAACATGTTGTTGAACACAAGCTGCTCAATTTACCGTAAAGTGGATCTGGCATCCTCCCATGATGTAGTCTAGGAAGGAATACACTCTGTGGAGCTGAAAGTAAAAAAAACACAGCATATCTTGAAGCCCCAGAACAAATGCTCAGAGACTGAATGCTTATCAGTGGTATGAGAGGCATCATGGTTTCAGTGGAGAAAGTCAAAGTTTATTTGTCATGTACATTTTATACATAAGTGGTGGTGAAATGTGTTGCTAGTGAATAGCTTGGGCTGCAGTTGATTTCCTGTTGCAGTGTTTTATAATATCAACAACTGACAGGAAATCAAATTCATTTAGAATGTTTATGTTGTCATATTGAAACTGTCTAGGCCTATGAGTAGCATCACATCCAACAAATCCCTTGGTTGTAAAGGGCAGTGAAATGTAGGTCACTAAACAAAAAATCTTGTAATCTCAGAGAAATATATTCTATAAATCCCTTTAAGAGTCACAAGTTGCAAAATGGTAATGTTCACATGTAGGTCTTAGAATGAAAAACAAGATTGTTCAGAGGGAGAAATCAACCCAAATAATGAATAAGGTTCTGGCTATCAAAAGTGCAGTTCTTAGAGACTACACTGTACTATGGTCTCCTTGTGAATATCCCATGTAATCTATTTTTTCATTTAATTTGTGTCATATCAGGCCATTTGCCAGTCTAATACAACTCCCAAGATTCACTCCCACCTTCTGATCAGACCTAATGATCATGAGATCATGATGATGAGAATGTAGAAGATGTGTTGATGGAGTCAAAGTATAAAGACTGCTACTCCAGCAGCAAATCCTTCTTTTTTTTCTGAAATTTTTTTTCTTTTTTCCTCATAATAATCATATTTGTAAGTTTTCATTAGTCTGTGGTTGCTGGATTTTGGTTGGTAGAAATTTTACTACCAGGTATATGTTTTTGGGGAATGTTTCAGAGGAATCCTAACTTAGAATTCTATCACTCCATAGACAGTTTCACCCTGACAACATAAACATCCCATGGACTCAAGTTTATTTCCTGTTGCAGTGTTTGCTAATATCAATAGCTGATATTAAATAAACATGGGTCCAAGCTGTTCCCTAGCAATGCAATTCTACTGAAACCATCTGTAGCTTTCAATGGTCAGTAGCCATTGTGACATCTTCATTATAATTAAAGTCTCACAATTCTAATCACACAGGTAATTGTACACCTAAAAGGTTTAAAAGTCTTTCAGACATTGGACTATAGGTAGTTGGATTTAGCCATGGGGTTTGTGAAAGACATTTTGATTTCATGAATGCTTCCTTATGATTGATGTAATGCAATGACTTCCTGTTGATTACCCTACAGAGTGAACTTTGCTTTGTTAGCACGAATAGGTTACAAGCCACTGTACCTTCCTCTGTTTGTCTATTAATTAAGGCGTCTGCTGACAGAGCAGACCAAACTCAATTTCAGTGTCTATAGGCCAAATGCAGAACAGGCAGAGATAGTTCCTTTGCATGTGGCCACCTGGTCACTGACCCATAAGTAATGGCGCGCTCCATTTACCTCGGAACATGGAACTCGGAGCTGGGAATGACATCACATCCGAGTTGTGAAGTCGGGGGTCGTGATGTTGCTCCAAGTTTCCGAGACGGAAATCCAACTTCAGGTTGAAATTCCAGTTGAAGTTTCCGAGTGGGAACTTGGAAGCTCTGACTTCCCAGTACAAGCAGAACATGGCATAACACCTTTCAGATGTTTGGAAGACAATGGGGCGCTTAATCAAAGACAGGACATGTAACCATTGTACTGCCTGATCAACATCTTTGCCGAGGGTGGTGCACCCACCCAACCGATCACTGTCTTGGGAGGGGCTGAAAGACCCTATTGTTTGAGGGTATAAGAGACTGTATGTACCTTGATTTGGGGCTCTTACCTCAGCACAGCAGAGAGACATGCTCGATTCTGTGCTGGGATAACAAGCCCATATGCATATGACTAATAAACCAGAGAGAATTGTTAAGAGAGAATTCTGAGTATTTGTGCATATTTGCAATGGTTTCACCTTTACTAGATGCAATACTTTTAAATTGTCCCTGAGGTTCCCTGAAACTCATTATTACGTGATAATCACAGTCAGAAAAAGCTCCTGGGACCACAGTGCATCTTCCTCCTGCAAGCTATAAACAAGAAAAGCCGACAGAATGAGCGGCGGCATGCTAGGTTTCTTGGTCCCTAAAACTGTTACAGTTTACTTTCGTTTTCCCTCTTGAGCTGGTTAGAAATAGAATTCTGAGGATTCTGGCACAGACAGACCCTTCTCTGCCCTACAGGAAACTGGCAGCATTTGTGTTTGTGCATGTCTGTGTGTTTCTATTTGAACAATTCAGCCTGTTATGCAAGACATGCCTCTTTCATATTTAGGATAGCCTATAACTATTTTCTCCAGAACATGTTGTTACATAAATCTATCATTTTATAAATTCTTAGTAACACATATTGCCAGAATTACATCTGAAAAACTTAAATTCTGCAGGACATTTTAGGGAGGGGCAAATCAATGAAGGTGTCCCTTTATCTTTTAATAGTTGTTAAAACTGTATTGTTGTCTCTTCTGCGTCTATATTACTAAGCTACTTATGATTATAGCGATATGCAAATGTTCACTCTGTTCACTGCTGTTTGCACTTGTTGGGCCTCATTTATCAATATTTCCAAGTTAACTAAATATGCTGCAAGAATTTACTTAAAATACAAAATATGTGCATCAACTGTTTCCATTGACTCATTATAATCTAATTTTAAGTGTAACACATTTTTGTGTATTTTGCTTGATAAACGAGGCCCACTGTGAGGCATTCTGGGTAAGGGTGTTAGCAAAATGCTTAAAAGACCTGTGTTTGATTGAGGGGTGGTTGATATAGTGCAACATTATGATACCTTTCCCCATGCTGTTATCTGCTTGTCAAAGGTACCTTTATATGGTAAATTAATGACCAGATGATGTCATTCTATGAAATTATGTTCTTGGTAAGAGAAAGAAAAGTCCCCAAAAAAAGTCCCATCTTCATTACTAAAATTCTACAGGACAGTTTGCAATGAGTGAATGAATGAATGAATGAATGAATGAATGAATGATTAAATAAATAAATAAATGAATAAATGAATAAAAGAAAAAAAAAATAAA
>OMKL01139128.1:5811-18919 GCA_900302295.1 Parasudis fraserbrunneri | reverse complement strand
GACTGTCAATTGCCTCCACAAAGTGTTGTGTTTGTATTATACAATACCTACTCTGAAATTCTTCAATCTTGCCCCTGACCCCCATATTATAAAAACAATAAACAAACAAATAAATAAATAAATCTAGCAAAACCACCCTGGAAACTAACTGAAACTAAAAATTTTAATTTTAATTTTAATTGAAAAACGAAAATTTAAAACCAAATAAAACTAATGAAAACTGCAAAACTATAATAACCCTGCAAATCATACAGTATTTCATCATGAGTATGTCATCATAGTGGGGCCTGATATTATGGTGGGATTGTGGTCCTGTCTCTCAATGGGTAAACTTGAGCATGGCACTCATCAATGGGGCCACCCAGGAAAAAAGATGTACGCACTCATGGTATTGCAAAGTGTCCACCAAATGGCATACTGCATATTACGTTATGATTATGAATGACTGAGACCACATTCTTATTTACATAGTGATATATGAGACTGATAATACTATAATCTAAAGAGAAATATTGATATCACATTGATATAGATTGCTGATACTGTATGTGTTTGGTTAAATGTCATACATTGCTTGTGTGTGTGTGTGTGTGTGTGTGTGTGTGTGTGTGTGTGTGTGTGTGTGTGTGTGTGTGTGTGTCCTGTGTTCACTGATTCACCTTATAGGTGTGTCCATTGAAATAACAGCTGCATTTGTCCAAGCTCACACAGCCAGTCCCATTAGAGTAGTAGCCATCATTGCAGGCACAGGCCTCAGCACAGGTTTTGGGGCAGGATATGATGTCTGTGAGACCAGGGCACGGAGAGGCACAGATCTCTGAACAGGTCTCATAGTGGCTGTTCGCAGGACAGGACAACGCTGCAAGAGAGGGCATCAAGACATTTAGCTTTAGACTCAATATCAGTTATGGATCGTCATCAGTCATTAGTTGCTGATCAGCACTGACCCACAAGTGATGGATACTTACGACAGAACTGCGGTGTTCTCCAGTTGTTAATCTTTACCCCTAAGTACTGACAGTCACTCATGTAGGCCGAGATGCTGTGACAGAGGACATTGCGTTCTCCACTGGACAGGCAGACGTCATACACACAGTCTCGGTAGTAAGAGGCAGGGTCTAACACATTGTGGCAGGCAGCGAAGGGACCTGTAGTATCGGTGATAATTGCACAGTCATTTTCAAAGATTTTCTTCATTGAGCTGTCACATTTGGGGCAGAGGTCTCCGCTGCAGCCATTCTCACACACCACTCCAGGCACGCTCACTATCCACGCCGCACCGAAGGTCGTCGTGTCTTTGGTTGCTTTTCCATCCGGCAGCTGGAACTCATCGGCTTTGTTGTCATTGAAGTTGCCGCACAGACCGCAGGTCTTGCCTCTGTAGTTGCCGGGGACGGTGACAGTGATATGGTAGACCAGGTCATAGGTCACCCTCAGGCCAAAGTCAGTTTCGATGACATCATAAGTACCATCCTGGTAGGCTTGCACTTGTTTGTCATTGATGCTGAGAGGAAGGGTTGTCATGATGCCGTTCAGCTGGAGAACACAAAGAAACCAATCATCTTTCAGAAACCAATCATCTTTATTTTATGAGATGTTCCAGTTGTCTATGTTCAGTCCCTACATTATGGGGGAAAATCTTTTTTGCTCATTTCTTGTGAGAAAAAGGTTGTCAGGTTCGAAATTAACAAAAAGTGAAGGGTTAGTTAATCATCATTTCTAAAACAATAGTGCTCTATACTGACCATGATCGTGTGAATTTGGTTCTTCTGGAGAATCAAGGTATTGCCATACACCTCCACAGCAACAAGCTTAGCAACAGCCACCTTTGGGTCTTGCGTGTGGTCCCATTTCTCATTCTCCACCACCACAGTGAAGGGGTTGAGCCGTGTGCCCTCCAGATGGCAGCCTTTAGCTGCAGTGTAGGTGCAGGTGCCTTGGAAGTCGTAGGTGGCATTGTCAAAGGTGTTGTAGTGTGGGTCACCGGAGATGGAACAGACTCTTTTTCCAAAGGGCTGACACGATCGAACGCCGTTCCTCAGTTCACACTTCTCGAATGGTCCACAGGTTAATTTCTTACATTGTACCTACAAATAATAATAATTAAGTACATATTCATTCAACAATAAGTGGGATCTATTATCTAAGTCATGTTTTTAGATTGTTAAGCTCAAAACGCTCCCAACAGATGAGTGAAGGAATATGATAATAATATATTTTTTTTTTTAAATCATCAAACTTACTGTGCCATCACAAGAACACTCCTCCTCACAGACGTTATTGGGGTGGAAGACCTCCCCTTTCTTATAGTATCTGTCTTTGTACACACACCCACATTGGGCGAGGGGTACACATTTATCTCCACTGAGAATGAAGCCGTCATCGCAAGCCCAACCCTCTGTGCAGAGGGCACTGCAGCCCTTGGGAGGTTTCAAGGTGTCACAACTGATTGGACAACCACTGGCGCACAGTTCATAGTGGCTGTTGTCGGGGTGATGGAACTTGGATGTCGGACAAAAGTCTTTTTCCCTCCAGAGGTCGACTTTGATTCCTTCCCTTTGACATGCGATAGTATAGGTGCGGAGCGCATGGCACCAAGCACCCATGGTGCCTTCGTATAGGCACACGTCATAAACACAGTCATCAAAGTAGGTTCTGGGATGCAGTTTAGCATGGCATTCGTGGAAGGGGCCGTTTTTCTCCAGGATTCTTCCACAGTACCTGTCGGTCTCAAATTTATTTTTCTGGGTTATGTCACAGTTGGGACAATGGTTCCTGTCCTTACAGCCATCAACGCAGCCGGGGATCTCTGCAACCCTCCAACTCCTGCCCAGCTCCTCTTCAGAGGTTGCCTGCTTCCCGTCCTTCATTTTCAGGTCGTCTTTGGGGCTGAGGTTGTAATTGCCACACAGGCCACACATTGCACCAGCGTAACTACTGGGGACCATGACAGTTACTGCAGAATCCCAGTCGTAGGACACGTGCAACCCGAAGTCGGTCTTAACCTCTGCCATGCCACCGCTGCGATACACTATAATCTTACCATGGTTTGGTACGAAAGGTACGTTGGTGAGCTCTCCGTTTATCTGTAAAACAAAAATCATTGTTTGATATAAGAGGTAAGATTATTGTAATTGAATAACTTCTTTGTGAAATGAATAAGTATACAATATGTCATGACTCACCAGGACTGAACCTGTGTGCTCTCTACTGATCACGACAGAAGTTCCATAGACATTGACCTCAACCAACTTTGTGCTAGAGGTTCCTTTCTTGCCACGACCATCGTTTTGCACAAGCACGTCAAAGTGCTCCAGGGCAGGATCTTTAATGCAGACACCAGCCATCTGATACACACAAGTACCCTGGAAGTTGTAATGTTCGCCATCAAAGGTAAGGTAGTGAGGGTCACCAGACACCGTGCACTTGGCATACGCCAGTGGGTGACAGCCTATGAGGCCATCGACCAACTTGCACTCGTGCCCAGGGTGACAACCTGTGTGCCTGCATTCCATCTGCCTGTTGACTGAGTTACATGTACACCTCATTTTACAGTGGTCATCTGCCCAGAAGGAGGCTCCAGCGTCCACGTAGTGGCCGTTGTACATGCAGCCACATTTTGACGTGTGGACACACTCGTTGCCACTGCGAATGAAGCCATCATTACAGGTACAGCCCTCCACGCAGTTGGCTTTGCAATTGGAGGGAGCATCTGGGCTTCCACAGGTGGCAGGACAAGCACTCCCACACAACTCAAAGTGGCTGTTCTCAGGGCACGTGGGGTCAGCTGTTTGAGTATGAATAAATTATGCTATGTTATTGGAATAGGATGTTTATCTGATACTTAATTTAATGTAACCAATTTCCTAACCCTAACCCCAACAATCATGAATAACAATTTACATATCCCTTTTCACCAGATTAAAATAAATCAGAAACAGCTCATTTATCTCATTTCAATCATTTGAATGGGTTACAATACTCACAGCAACCAACAAGATTCCGCCAGTCATAGATTTTGACCCCTGCCCTCTGGCATGCATCTGAGTACACCTGCAAAGTGTCACACAGAAATGTCTTCATCCCCTCACCCATGCACACATCATACAGGCAGTTCTCATGGTATATCTTGGGCTCAATGACAGCGTGACAGTCCCTGAAGGGGCCATCCATGACGCGGGTGAGCAAACCACAGAAGATTTTTTCCGTCCAGTGCTTAAGGAAACTGTCATTCTCACAGGTCTCACACTGGTCTGTGCATTCGTCTCGACAGAAGGCGTCCTCAGCTATGTCAGGCACTCTCCAACTCTTGCCCAGAGCCACCGCGTTGCTGGCCTGGGAGCCACTGGGAGTGGTCAGATCATCTTCCTCTTTTCCGTTGAAGTTGCCACAAAGGCCGCAGACCTTGCCCGCAAAACTGCCTGGCACTGTGACGACAAGATGCTGCTCCCAGTCATACTGCACCGTCAGGCCAAAGTCTGTCTCCATGACAACAGACAGACCACTCAGGGACAGCTTCACCTTGCCGTTGTCCAGGATGATGGGGAGGTTCCATAGTGTGTAGTTCATCTAAAAGAGCAGGGCAGATGTTTCATAAGATTCTAGGCCTACTATAAAATCAATGACATCAGTTAATACTTCACAATCACCATATGATGCAATGTTAGAAGTGGTGGGCACTGATATGATAATGATATCAATATGAGTTGACATAGGCAATATTGATATAACTATAGATATCGATTTGTATCCATTGGGCCACTATAATACCATAGTTTTTCAACTAGTGCCTCAAAGAACTGACCTCGAATTTATCCTTTATTGGTAGATATGCCCAGAATGGTTGGTTAAAAAAAGCAGACCTCTAGTTAACTGCAGACACTATTTCCTCACCTTTCCTTGAGTTGGACCTACTACAGTTGGAGCTACTACAGTTGAAAATAGTTGAGGAGATAATGTCTGCAGTTCAGTAAGTCTGCGCGGGGGGCCGATACGGCCAAGCTCTTGAGACACTAACATGTTTGTATGTTTTATGTCCGATGAATGATGGAAATACCATGATACTTTCTTGGAAATACCATGATACTGTTTCGTAATGGTTGAAACTGATATTTATCAATAAAATGCACCTGATATCATTAATTTACATTCAGAGAGATTCAATGGGCATCTGTATTCTTTTTTGCAATTATAAAATACATAAAAGAGGAGAGTGCCAGGGAAATATTATCACGCATGTTGTTTTTTTATGGTTTTTGTTTCTTAAGCCATTTAATGTTACTGCTTCACTCTGTTTATAAAGTGGTTAAAGTTAGGTTTAGGGTCAGACACATTGCAAAGCATCTAACTCCATATCTGTGTTTGCTGTTAGCAAGTGCTAGCACTAACTAACTAATAGCTACCAATATTAGTGTTAATGTTAGCTAGTGCTAATCAAATATGGTGACATTACCAAGCACTAGACCTAACATTAGCTAATGTTAAATATACCATCTAGCATTTCCTCGCTCAAGTATATTTGCTTGCTAACTGAGGTAGAAACTGTGCCACATTGTACTGGGGTAGACGAGAAGGACTGAATGATGTCAAACATGGCGGCAGTCTTTAATGCAGTTGCCCTTTCAGTAGTTTAGCTTAGGACAACTTAGGCTACTTACCCTCACAAGACCAAACTCGTCAGAGAGAATGGTGATAGTGTACCCGTAGACCTTAATGATCACCTTGCCAACAAATGTAACCTTTGAATTGGCACGGTTCTCATTCTTGGCCTCCACCTCGAAGGCTGGGTGGCTCTCATCCACGTCGCAGTTCTTGGCCATGTTGTAGGTGCAGTTGCCCATGAAGTTATAGTAGTGGCCATCAAACGTGCGGTAGTGAGGATCGCCCATGGCCCAACAGGTGCCTGCTTTAAGAACTGGGGGCGTTTTCACGCATGCTGGGGTGCTACCTTTCATTTGACACTCTTCATCTTTTTGACATTTAGTGGTCTTACAATCACGTTTCTCTGAGAAAATGTGAGATATTGAGAAAAGATAGAAGAGGAAAAAAGAAAATGTTCCATACAGTAAAACAGATTGTATACACTTATCTTGACATTTCATCTTTGGACAGCAATAATTCAGGTGATTCATTTGTAATGATGTTATAGGTTTTGATGTGGGCCTACAGTATTAGGTCTGTGACTTATGTATCTTTTACCTACCTGGTTGATTGCCAGATGCAGGGGATCCATAACCACTGGCAACAGCAACACCAAAACTATACACACCGAATGGAGACTTGGGGTGAGTTATCTGGTGGAAGCTAAGCTTAGCCCCTTTGTCATAATACTTTCCAGTCCAGGAGTAGTCACTCCCCTCCACTTTCTGCCACTGCATGTCTATAGGCAGGGGACTATTGTCTAAACTTAAATCCGCCAAGTCGCTGCTCCGAGCAACAATCATGACGGCGTTGGCGAAGTCTCCCTGTCCCTCCAGGGAGTAGGATGTGCTAAAGTGATTGGTGGGCAGAATAGTCATCAGAAAGGGATCGTAATACTGCTGGCTGAACTCAGGGCCCCCATTGAACTCAAACAGGACCTGGATGCCCTCGACAGATTTCACATATATAGTTTTCGGCCATTCGGAGTACAGCTCAATCATCTGTCCTGCTGACATTGGGAAAGTCTGGACCCTACCACCATTGTTCACTGTGACTTTAGTGGACTGGGAAGCTTGGAGGAAAACACTGTCATGATTTCCCCAGACATTATGATAGGGCAGGGGTGCAATGATGAATTCCTTCCCCCAGCTTTTTACAGGAAGAAGTTGCTCATAGACGTGATTACAAGCAGTGTACTTCTGAGCGCAGCTGTGTCCTGAGGACACGGCTACAGGGAGCACTGAGACTACTTTGGTACCGGTTAGAGCATCGGGACTCTGAATCTGGACACTCTCGAATGGCTCTAACTTTATGCCCAGCTTGCTCCCTGCCTCATAGCGTGTTCCTTTGAATGTAACAGAGCTTTTCAGAGTAACCTCAACTGAGTTTTGATCCTTGTGGTTGGTGACGGAGAACTCTTTGAAGGTGCCCACTGCATTGCTGGAAGGGGTGAATATGTAGTACTCAGTCCCCCAGTCCTCCACGGGGTAGACCACAGAGGTGTCTGCCGTGTCCTCCTTGTAGTTGAGGGACAAAACAGTGACATCCTGGCTGGCCTTGATGAGGACAGTCTTACTGGTTACCGTGGTACCTCTCATTTCTATGTTGTCGGGTAGATTGAAGGACACGCCCTTACCAGGTTCAACCTCCTTCTCATAGAGCCGGCCCATGGCAGTTACGCTTACCTTGGTGCTGCCTCGGGAAGTGGGCAGAGCCGCGACTTCAACCACAAAACGAGTATGTTTACCATCACCAACGTTGTTTTGCATGAAAGCTGTAGCAAACTCTCTCCCTGCTGGTCCAGCGGAGCAGAGTCCTGGAGGGGGAAAAAGTTGTGAGTGAATATTTGGACACGGAAACCTCTATTACCCATCAAATCACTAAAGTTAAGAGAAAGAAAGACTATGCTATCATTCATATTTAATGGTGGTGGTGGGTTGGGGTTGTAATTTTATGAGAGAATTATAATAGGAGGTGTATATAGGATTGTATAAGAAAATAATTATATAGGAGTGGGCTTTTGAAAATGGTGCCACATGCATGTTGAGAATAGAATGACTAGCATAGCTCAAAATCTCATAATAACTTACCGGCAATGAGCAAAACAGCAAAACACTGCACAAACCACTTCATCTTTACACCTAAAAAACAAAAAACAAGAAAAAATATTTATATACATTTCTTATCTCATATAGTAATTTTGATTTTTAAACAATATTAATGTGGAAGCAGTTATACTGTACAGAGTCTTAGTATAGCCCCCATACACACACACACACACACACACACACACACACACACATACATTCCTCATAAACAATCAAGTAAAGCTACAGGTAGCACCTATGTACTTATCACTGAAATAAACACTGTGCACCTCAGCATAACATTCGATTTAGCATCAAATTTACCATTCTGAAAACAATTCTTGGAGGTCTGTCTTAAGCTATCTCCAGCATAATAAATATGAATAAGAGATTTACAGTTCTGCAAAATTCACATATGGGTCTTACCTGAACCAGAAAACCAGGGATGAGGGACTGGATGAGGGACTTCTACGTTTGACTGCCTTTTATTTGGTTTGGCGATGAGATGGAAGCCAATCAGGGCAGAGGTGTCACACTACCCGTGTAGTGTGCCAGAGCAAGTGCCACCTAACATGGCAAACTCTCCTGTCCAGATGCTGTCTGTCAGGTGTGTTGGGCCCATGTGAACACACGCACACATGTATGCACACACACACACACACACACACACACACAAACAATATGGATGCAGTATTTCCATAAAATATATATATTTCTTTTTTTTATTTAGGGGGAGTAATTTGGTGGGAACATTATCAACTGGTATTGAGAGTGAGTTTAAAAAAAGAGTTAAAACAGACATGGTTTAGATATAATAAAACTTTCACAGCAGAACATTTCACTAGAGAACAGGGGAACGAATCCAACAAATCTGAGTCACTGTTTGGCAGTTACAGATGATGTTTGTGATAACATTGTATATGTTTAGGGTGGCGAATAGTCATATCTAGCGTCACACCCAAACAGCAACCTCAAACACAAAACGCACAACTCAGAGACTGATGGACAGTTATTGTTGTTATTGAGATAAATTAACATGTTATAGTGAACATAGATTCATATCTCTGTAAACAAAGGAAAAAGGACACAATCAATCAACATTTTTCTAACTGCACAATACTGACAGCAGAAATAATGGTGTCAGAATTGTTTGAATTTCAGGGAGTGAAAAAGATGATTAAACTGATATGAAAATGTGACAGAGTGCATCCTTCATTCCATTTGCATGTGGTATGGGGCAACGGTGGCCTAAAGGTTAGAGAAACAGGCTTGTGACCTGAAGGTTGCTGGTTTGATCCCCAGACCGGCAGGAAAAATATGGGCAGGTGAATGAATAATGCTCCAACCAATGTCCACTGTTGTACCCTTGAGCACTGCACTTAACCCCCAAAATACTCCAGTGGAGCTGCTTAGTGGCTAACAGTAGAGGACTGGTTGTACTGGGCAGCTCCCAGGTGTGAATGTGTGGAACTGTGCGAGTGTGAAGCAGGTAAGTACCAGTATATGTGGCAAAGGACCTTAACCTGCCAACACTTACTTCTGAAAAAAGGGAGATTTTCCAGAAGTATACACACACATACACAGACACACAGACACACACACACACACACACACACACACACACAGAATTGGCCTACTGTGCTCTGTGGCTGGGCTGGCTTCGTTTATATCATAGTAGAATGCCAATTCCAATGTTGAAAATCTTTTAGACCCCAGCTGTGTTCTTGATATGGTTGTCCATTTCGTAGTTTATAAAATACGGTATGTGAGATCAACAGGATAAATGACAGAAAGGGAGGATAGTGGAAGATAGGGCTGAAACCCAGAGGAAATGGCAGTGTTGGCAGGTGACCATTACCATTTAAATAATGCTGACAGTGTTTTTTGGTGACTATAAACCATCCTAAGAGAGCTTTATGGGAAAACAAGGATTGAGGGAGTGTGGATTTTGGTAAGTTGTGGTGGGAGGTCGGAGTGCTCTGTTATCACACAACATGCCATTCTGTGCCATGCATCTCTCCCACTTAATCCAATCAGCCAATCACTGACCCACTTAAAAACCATCATAAGCAGCCAGATGATCAACTTAATTTCTTGAATAAATTACCAGGTATCTTTTTGATTGTATTTTTTATGAAATTACATTTGCCATATCCGTTTATTGCCTTCTGTAGATATAGCAGCCTATTAATTGCAAATCTCCAATGGCAAAGCAGGCAATGTATCATTACAATCATCGTAGTGACCAAAAACTGATGCCATGTACCATTGGTATCATGGTTTAAATTTGATTGTACCATGGTTACAATTTAAGTATTTAAGTATAACAATAGTAACGTAGACTATTATTCTTGATGCATTGGTATTACCTGGTCTAAATAAAGATCTATTCTACTATTTTATTTGAAATATAAGAAAACTGATTCTGCATGGATGTTATTTATATCTGACCTGTAGACTACTGATTCAGTTGGCCTTATGTGCATGCGTATTTTGGCCTATGGGCATGGTATGTTTTGGTTAGTTGGTGATGTTGATCATATTAACCTGTCATTGTACTGTATTGGGCACAGCCATTTATTGCTTGCTATCTCCCACCTGTCCAGACCTGTTAACCAGGATTGGTTGACACCCCTTGCTTGGCCTATTAAGTCTATCTGTGGTTTGTTCTTCCAGTTGCACACTCATGAAGACCTGCTAGGTCTTTTTTATTCATTGTTGTACACAACAAGTCATGTAAAATAACCTCCCCTCTTCCTTAACACACACACAATCCCCCACTCTCAGTTCACTACAGAGAACGGTCACACCCACATATCCCCTCCCCCTGCACTGTTCAACATAAAGAGGCTGTAGGTTCAGTCAAAATAATAGAAACTTGGGGGAGAGAAATTATACAAGAGCGGAAAACAAAAGGCTTTTTTTTTGTTTCAATCTGACTCAGGCTTTTTTTTCTGTTCCAAGTCCAACCACATCAGTGTACAACAATGATTTTGACTAGAGGCATTGCAGGCTTTTGGATACTTGCACTGCTGACTCTTGATTGTGTAACAGTTGGAGGCTTAACGTTTTAAAAACAGTTTAAAGTCTTATATTACGATACAGAACGATATAAATTATATGTAATCTTCAGACTGTAAATGAGCAGCCATGTTTAAATACAATAATCCTCTCTGTGTTACTCTATATCCTATGTTCCAGGGTTTTAACTCAGTGAGCCTGATGTTCCTTTCCCTGCTGCGTGGCCCGCGGATAAGAATTTCGATGCCAATTTCGATGTTTTAAATGGTAGAGTGAAACTCCTCACGTAAACACGATAATAAATAACAATAATAATAATAATAAATTGTTAATTCAAACTTCATTCTGGGTGTTCAAATGAGGATATAATGTGTTGTTTTGGAGCATCATTAATAGTGTGTGTGACGATGGCTGTAGAGACACTTTACTTTTGTTATCCCTATCAACTTTGTATTTTCACTAGGCTATGTCACAACAGGCGACGTTTTGTATTGCACTCTGAAATGTCACGTTGTTTGCAAGTTTCACGCTTTGATTGAAAAATAAAAACATGACAAAAAAGATTTCCTGTTCGATATAAAGTATGCTTTGTGCGCACACGTACACATATAGGGAATAATGTGCTCTCCATTGCTTGAAAGTTGCAATAATCCTTTTCTGACCGCATTTTTTCACATTTTCAAAACGTCTTATCAGAAGGTCTCATTGGCCATGGTGTCCTACTCAATCAACCCTGCACTACCAGTTGTTGTTGTTATTCTAGAGACACCCATTCCACCATTTTTCTTTTTTGTTTTGTTTTTTTATTGCAGTGGGGACATCTATTTTGAAAATGTTAGTCCATGTCTACCCGGACGTAGAATTCCTTATTTTACCTGGCTTGACTAGTGCAACGCTGGTGGCCGCCTGGCTCTCTGGCGCGAGAATTTCCAGCAGACCAGCAGCACACGCTCGGCGAATAGCGTTTTCATTTTTAAATCATTCATGTAGTTATAGCTAACTACGTATCGTCCAAAAGGCATAGACCCATGGAGGTATGATCAGAACAGACCTAGTATTGAATTTAGGATAGCGGCCATATTTGCTGCAGGCAGCAGAAGCTACCGAGGTTACTGGTTAGCTGCCTGTGTGTTTGTGTGTGAGAGTCGTGCGGAAGTAGTGTGAGCATGCTAACGTTAGCTTAGCTCAAGAGCCAACGTTAGTTTGTCCAGCCACCTCTTTTGCAAACGTGACGTGAGAGGTCGCATAAAGAAAGTCAACCGTGTTACCAAGTTATGGCTGAATCTGAAGAAATGGCGCAGCCAGAGGTAAACATGTTAACGTTAAGCGTTGTTGGTTCGTTCGATAGCTTGCTGCTATCTAACGTAGGCTGCTCTGCTTGCAGTGGCAGCAACATTATTGTTGGTGCACTCCTCGTGTTGTTTACATCGCACGTCAAGTGTTGCAAGCAAACAAGCTAGTTCTATTGTTGGATCGCTAAACGGAGACAGAATTGACTTAAGCTAGGTTAGCTAACGTTAAACATCACACGTAGTTAGGGTTTGGTTTTGTGCTTTATTATGAATGTATAGATGTAGAGTGCAAGATAGAATGACCCATCTCTCCCGCCCACCCTCTTGTAAGCAACTCCAGCAGGTTAAAAGATGAGGGCCAGTTTTAGGGAATACATGTTTTTTCTGCAGGAAATGCAACATGATCGGAAATGTAATAACTTAACATAAACTACTGCATTCATTTTATTACAACTTTGCATACGTTGTTGTAGAGCTTTACTAACTCTATTGCATTTCTGCACTGAAATTGTGCCACATTGGGCATTCTCCCTGCAAAATCCAATAGTATGTTCCTGCAATAAAGGAAGCTGCTGTTTCAGGACCGCATTTGTAGGACCCTAAATGATACCTGAGTACCCTAGTTTTTCGCGACAGCGCCAACTAGCGAATTGGATGACCGCAAAAGTGCAACCAAGGCAGGACAGCAGTTTTACTATGGTTTAATTAAACAAATAGGTTAACAGTTTGTTTTGCAGCAAGCTATCATAAGCTAACAGATGATTGTTTGTAGTGCCTTTAACACTATCATAGTTTGGTACTTACACTTCGGCTAGCTAACGTTAACATTGCTGTCCAATTCAAGACACCAGAATTGTTTTTAACTTTAAACAAATAAAACTTTATTCACATTCAGTATGGTAGATGCTAGATCCCACGGCCCAGAAGAAAACGTTTACATGTATTTGTAATTTTTAGGTAGTGGTAGTGGTTAAGGTTAGGGATACGTTTATAAACAACTTTTAAGGTTAAAATTATGATGACTTGCGGCTTTGCAACTTGGCACCAAAAAAGGCGCCCCCCCCCCCA
>OMKL01139124.1:0-12828 GCA_900302295.1 Parasudis fraserbrunneri | reverse complement strand
GAGAGGAAAAGAGGGGAGAGGGAGAGGAGGAGGAGAGGGAGGAGAGGGAGGGGAGAGGGGGAGAGGAGGAGGAGAGGAGGAGAGATGAGAAAGGAAGAGGGGGAGAGAGAGAGAGGAGAGGGAGAGGGTGAGGGAGAAGAGAGATGAGACGAGAGTTGGGTGATGGAATGGGTTCAGTTATTTCAGATAATATGAATACTGCATTCGTTCAGATAAAATGGATTCTGAGTGACAGGTATCGAGGGAATAAACGGTGGAACAGAGGCAAAACGAACTAAGGTACAGATGCAGAGGTGGAAAGTAACTAATAACAGTTACTCTAGTTACTGCAACTGAGAAGATATTTTCATTTTCAATGCTGATTAAATGTTTTTTTTACTTGAGTAATTTTATAGACATGTACTCTTACTCCAATATAAGTAAAATTTTTACGTAAGTAGCAGTATTTATACTTTAAGGGGAACAATGGCCATTTATGTTCTTTAGGAGGTTTTACAACATGTTAGAAAAAAGCCCACACTGTTCTCATGCCTCCGCATTCATCGAGAACACGCTTCAAAACCCTTTTGAGGAGAGCATCATCAAAGTAATCTCGCCAGGCAGCTCAACAACGAATTGAATGGAGTGTGAAATTAAAGTCAAACTAAAACTTAAAATACATATTCAGTAATAGGCAGAGCACCATTTTCTGGAAGATGAAAAGCTTCTAACATAGGGCAGGTATATCTTACATTTCTGAGTTTGTTGGTTTTCCAGTGTCCATTGATTTAGTGAGCTGACCACCAGAGGGACGTTCAGGCATCAGTGCAGGCAAGGCTCATTTTAGTGCACGGTCGCGGCTTCATACATTTTGCAGTTGCTCTCAATGTGCAGTTCCTGACTCAAAATGACAAAATATTGTGACCAATATCACCATTGCTACTCTCACTCAACCCTACACAACACTGGTAAGCATGACTTCCGAATCAAAAAACAAAAAGCAAATTGAGAACAGCTTGTCTGATGTAGCCTGTGTACTCCAACCACGTAGCCCTCCGTCTCATGTAGCCTGTGTACTCCACCCACGTAGCCCTCCGTCTCATGTAGCCTGTGTACTCCAACCACGTAACCCTCTGCCTGATGTAGCCTGTGTACTCCAACCACGCCTGCCTGCACCGCTCACGCTTTCCAGAGAGTAAGCTCACAAAATCAATGGCCACAGGAAAACGACCAAACTCAGAAATTAAAGTTAAACCTGTCCTAGCTTACAAGCTCTCCTCTTCCAGATAATGGTACTGAATTGGTATTTCAAGTTTTAATTTCGCTTTTATTAGACCATATGACTTGAGAGGGCGGGGCCGTGCTCCACAGAGAGGATTATTTCTGAATTTACTGAGTACTTATATTGTCACCGTGACAGACAATGATAAGACAGAATGCTTTTCGGCCTAGAACAATAATAGGAGGATGGGTCACTGTCGTCATAGAAACGTTCGAAAATGGCTTCCCCCGTTACCACCGGGAGACAGACCCGTGTTTTGTAAGAAGTAGCGTTGTCATCCCGGTGCCGGATAACTTCCGTGAGAACGTTGGGGCTGCGACCCGTCCTCCTCTCAGGTCTTGCTCGTAAAAAAGATCCTTGATCTCAAGCATTTTACCTGGTTAGAAATAAATATCACTCACCGTGGCCGGACACGTTGGGGTCTCGGCACTCCTTGATGAAGGCGCGGTTGTGAAGACTGATCTTCACCCGGCCGCTGTGGGCCTTGTTGTCCATCACGATCTGACGGAGGATACGAAGACACGTTACAAACGCGCAGACCTCAGGGATACGGAAGTCATCACACACTCTCAAGCTCAATCGTTTAAAGCCCCAATTCGGGATTAATTCGGGGGTGTTAAGCTGGCATCGCGAGATCACGCCAGAATCCATCTTCTTCAGGCTTCAAGTAATGTGCTTGTGCCCGAACCACAGTGGTTCAGACCAATCAGCATCCTGAACCACAGTGGTTCGGACCAATCAGCATCCTGAACCACAGTGGTTCGGGACCAATCAGCATCCTGAACCACAGTGGTTCGGGACCAATCAGCATCCTGTGAGGAACTACTGGCGGCTACTGGCAAAGATACTCCGCCAAGTGCCGGCCCTATGCCCTACGCCGGCCCTACTGTATGCCTATGCCTAACAGATGACCTGGTTAGTGGGGTATATTCCCGTACATTCTTGAATAGTTCTTACTTCCATTCTTGAATCATAGGTAGATGGAAAATGTGCTATCTGGAACTTTCTTCACCCACCGTAAATCAGAATATACTGTAGACCTGTTTACTCCAGTGTACATTACCATTGTAAAAAAACAAAATTAAAACGTTTTTATTTAATTAAAAACTCATATTTACCTGTGGTCTCGTGTTAATTGTATCAAGCTCTTGCATCAGGAGCTTAGTCAGTCAACTAGAGAATGAAAACAATGTCTCCATTCTTATTTCTTATTTTTGGTGGTGGTGGGGCTACCCATTTGTTTATATCCGGATCACGGGTTGGACCTTTAACCTGAATTCTTATCTAAAGGGATGTGTTTACTCTCAGATATAGACTGTAACTCTTGTAAAATTGTAATTTCACACACGATCAAACCGATTATAGTCCAACCTGGGTTAGTTGTGCTGCATGACAGATTTGCATCTGTATCAACTGAGTAACAGTGTTACACACCCTGACTACCACCATGCCATCTGTATACAAATCAACAGAGATCTAATCCGAGGCACGTTCCAGAACACCTCCGCTGACGACATCGACGCGTCTGCGCTGGATTTAATTGGTTAAATCGACGGCAGAAACTGTGCCCAGAGTCGCTGTTAACACGTTCCCACGTCAGAAACCTCCCTCGGATTAACGAAACCATCCGCGATGCTCCGAACACGCACGCCGCTACATACAACAC
Source organism: Parasudis fraserbrunneri (assembly GCA_900302295.1). Lineage (NCBI taxonomy): Eukaryota > Metazoa > Chordata > Actinopteri > Aulopiformes > Chlorophthalmidae > Parasudis > Parasudis fraserbrunneri. The sequence goes on along the minus strand of OMKL01139124.1, from coordinate 9,901 downwards.
AGGACTAGAGACGGGCAACATGGATAATCAAAGCAGCCCGATGTGTGGAAAGCAGTGAGGGAGGCAAACCGGAAATACGGGGGGAGAAGGTGGAATCACAATTCTAACAGTGTGATCCTTGCAGCATATTGTTCCCAAAGGATGCCCCCCCACAATAACACTAACCTCGCTACTCACACACCTGGGACTTAACTCAGTATACTTTAGTACAGCAGCACCTTCTATTTATTACAGACTATTCATACCTACATTCTGCAAACACACATGTGAATATAAATATCTTTATTTTTCCCCTCTTCTCTAGACAATATTTATACGCATCTATATTTATCTTCATCTGCGTATATCCTTGTCTATACTTGACAGCTCATGCCATGTATTTTATATATTTGTATTTCTACTTTATTAAGCACATTAGGAGCCAGCAATTAAGCACATTCAGAGCCAGCAAAAGCATTTCACTCCACATTGTGTGTGACATAAACTGACTTGACTTGACACATACACATATCCGAGTCTGGAGAACTTAAGCAGATGCAACCACAGCATTACAAACGAGTAGCCTATATCTGCTTGTTTTTCAATTAGCAAATCATTACAGTTCACAATCACCCATTCTTAAAAAACCCAGGGTGAAGTACCTTTTAGCAACAAGGACAATGAGGGATGAAAGGATGGATGAAGAGAGGGATGAGACAGGAAAGAGAGCAAATAGGGCAAACAAATGGGGGCTGTTGAAAAGCTGGGTAGTCAGGGGCAACTAATGCTGGCATCTCTACAATAGGGCCTCATGCTAGGTCCTGGAACAGACCCTTAAAGGGGCCATATTATGCTCCTTTTCAACAAGTTAATATAGGTCTCTGAGGTTCCCAAAACATGTACTGTATTTTAAGTTTTTTGCTGAAAATACCACTTAGATTATGCAATCTAACATGCCTCTATACCCATCTGTTTCTGTGCCTGTAGCTTTAAATGCAAATGAGCTGCTGCTTCCCACACCCGAGTGCACATGTGTCTGGCTCATGAAATTCAGATCAAGCTGTCAAACTAGGTACTGTCGATCAAATATGAATGAAGATCCAGCAATTGCATATCCTATTTGTCGCCTAAAATGTTGTCAGAAACATATTTTAGTGAACCGTTTAGGTGGAAAAAGAGAATGTTTATGAGCGTGCCGCCATCTTGAAAAACTGAGATATATGACATATGCAATTTGTTACATAGTGACGTATACGTAACGAAAGAAAAGGCTGGACTACAAACGAGGTGTTTCAGGCAGTTCAGGAGCAGTGTTTTCTGTCAGAGAGAATAATTCCCTTTAGCATGGACTTTGGGCTTTGTAACTCTGCAGACATTTTACATGCACCTCCAGCTATAACACACTAAAGGAAAGGGAGAAATCCAAAAAGAATAATATGGCCCCTTTAAAGAACCCCCCTCACCTCACCCACAGCTCCTCCCGATTCGTCTCTCCCTCACCCTCTCTCTCCCCCATATATCATTTTACAGTTATGTCTAGTTTGTGTCACTCAAGCTTTGCTGCAGCTGCAATGAAGATTTGACCACCAATTGTTGTCATTCATTCTCGCAATATCCAGTTCTCATGGAGATTCATATCAGTCATACAATTTATATCATCCATGATGTACTATTTGAATCAAAGTCAAGAGATGCTCAATGATCTGTGGCGAATCATGAATATTGATTTGTCTTCCTGATAAAATCATTCTGCATGGTTATGAGTCTATTGTGAGATAGGGATACAGTGGGCTACTTCACATCTTGTCAAACAGCTGAAATAATATTGACTTGTTTCAACTGTTGTTTTTCTTGTTACCCATCACTTGATCATCTTGGCCTTGAAGTCTACTCTTTTCCATTTCTTTAATCAGCTGATTAATCATAATGATTAATTTACATTGGTAGGCTATTGCAGAACCATGAACAGGATTAGGACACGTTCCTGTAGCGGTGAGTCTGACATGATGTTGCTGACAACATTTCAATAAACTGGTAGCCTGGGGCAAGCACTTCAAATTTACAGATTTCCCCAATTTTACGTTAAAAAAAATCATCATGTCATCCGAGCATGCCACGGTTAGCAATCCAAAGCAAGATTGTTTGCTAGCTCACTCATACGGATAGGGACACTCATCAGCCTTGCTTGGTCACAACAACCTACATGATACTAACGTTAACATTAAATATTACACCTTATGTTATCCCGGCCAGACAACAAGCGATCTATTTTTCTATCTATTACTTTGTCAGTTAGTAACAGCAGCATTTGATCTCTTACCTTACAGAATCCAGACACCACTTGTGGATCTCTGTCTCCCTCTCCGGGTGTGTAAGGTTGTTAGCGAGCTAGCTAACTGATTCTGCACAAGTAGGTTAGCTAACGTTAGGTAGCTAGCATACTAGCTAACATTAACGGCTAGCGTTGGGATTTCAAAACTCTTGAGAAAACTTTAGTCTTATTACAAATAAGCGTTGATCCTGGAGGCACTGTCCCCCACATGTTTCTCGGACTCATTGCTGCAACTGTGACTTTGAGAAACTAGTGTCGTCCATGCTGTTACGTTATCTACTACTACTGCTGCTGCCGGGACTGTCACGTACCGAGAGCAGCTAGCTTAGCAAGGGCGAGTACGGTGGGATTGTGGGAAATGAAGTCTGTGTGAGGTTGTGCATGCTTGGATAGGTCAGTTTGAGGGGCGTATAATCTCAGGGCGTGAGGCAATCACACGAGATGCACGCCTGTTTTTGAGTCTTGTTTTTCCAGACTTATCTGGTTGATTTAGTTCGTTTGGCATTTTGAAAATAATTTTTCCTGTGTCAGCCTCTGCAAATATTTTAATATACCGTTTCCCATGACTTTATTTTAGTATGGTAAGACCATAGGACAGATGTGTATTCAGTAATAATTTGGTCCAATAAAAAACGGGAGCAAATATCACTTGTTTCTTTGTTTATTATCATGCACATCATTATGGACTAATGAGAGAGGTACGTATCAGGGGTTACAGTTTAATATGGTGTAGAAAGGCAAACAGAATATAAAATGGAGAGAGAATAGAGGGGAATGTTTGGCTCTAGTACAGTGAAAGTAAGGCATTAGATAAATAGTAAAGATCAGGGTTTGTGGAGACAGGAACAGGAATTCAGGCAAACAGTACAAGTAAACAAAACTATGTTTGTATTACAGTATGTCCACTTCAATTTACCCACTTGTTTGCATTCAAAATCTCTAACAAAAATGAATGTCTTAAACAGATCAAATAATTTAATGTGTCACAAAATGTAAACATACAAATTCGTATAACAAACATTTAAAATCAGAGGGCTATGGATAACCATTGTATCCTTGTATTAGACCATACAATTGTCTGTATGGTGGACACATTCAAGTTCCTATCCTGGAAATGTCATGTTCAAATTTCAGGCAATGGCCTGCCAATGACAATTCCATATTTTAGAGTGTAACTCAAACCAACATTTTAAATGACGATTATCACATTTCAGAAGATTCACCGTGCCTAAAGCCCAAGTGTTTTGGTGCTAAACAAGAACAAAGTCTCCATACTCTTCAAGACTATTCTCCAGTAGAAGGTTGGGCCATCTGGCTGAGAGAGTTGCCCTCAGTTGCTGAGGCTGCCTTTCTTGCCAGTCCATAACTCTCGCAGCTCCACTTGACAACCCAGGTCCCTCAGGGCTGCTCTACCCACGTCACCACAGTCTCGATGGGATGCCAGCGCCTGGGCTATCAGGGCTTCAGCTCCCATCTCCAGGATGGTCTGGCTTAAGTTATTCAGACGAGCCACCAAGTTTCTCAAAAGCATACATGCCTGTTTCTGTATAGAGGATGAGGAAAAAAACACAATATTAAAGAGAAGATCCACCCTAAAATAAAATTGGGTAAAGTAGCATTCATTGATTTGTGAATATAAACAAGTCTCTCCTTAATCTGAATACAAGAGAGACAAGACTCTAGTGATGACTAGACAGATTCTGCAGCTACTCCATAGACAGTGAACAGTGGAAGAACTCCTAGGACACTTTGATAGTACCTGGCCCTAGAATGGCTGATATTCCATACATGTCATGTATTCCATATACAGCCATAGATCACTCAATGCAGTTCCTTGGAGGGATTCAGCCTCGCCGCATTCTAATTTGTCGCGCTCTGTGTGTACTCGCCCAATAATGAATCGCTGCGACTGGTGGTCAGCTCCTGTCATATAGTATCAAATTCCTTTGAAAGTTCTGGCAGAAAACATTTATTTAGTAAAATATCTCCACTTTTCCACGAGATTCACACAGACCACATTCTGAGATATTTGACTAAATATCAGTTTTCTGCCAGAACATTCTAAGGAATTTGATACTATATGACAAGAGCTGACCAGACACAGCGGTTAATTACTGGGTGAGTACACACAGAGCGCAACAAATTAGAATGCCGTGGAGCTGAATCCCTCCAAGGAACTGCATTGAGTGATCCATGGCTGTATATGGAATACATTAAATGTATGGAATATCAGCCATTCTAGGGCTAGATAGTACTCATGGTACTGGATATGGAATATCAGCCATTCTAGGGCTAGATAGTACCCATGGTACTGGATATGGAATATCAGCCATTCTAGGGCTAGATAGTACCCATGGTAACTGGATATTGGTGCATTTTCTGATTCAGAGCTGTAAGCGCTACATTTAAATAAACTCATTTGGATGTAGTAGTTCAGACAAACATTTTATGAGCCCACAAAGTTGGTCAGTAATTAATTGTCAGCAGACCAACTCCAAAAACTTGATGACGTAACAAATTCAAGTCTTGGTGCTCTGATTTTCAGCTTAGGGGAGACCGTTTACAGATATTGACTTAAATGTCCAAGATCACTGGAATAACAAAATGTACATTCTGTTTTAGGGTGGATTTTGGCTGACTGTCAGTGGGCCTTAATGTCAATCCAAACACTGAGCAATGATTTGCTCTTCAGTGAAGCATTCTTAGACATAAAAACTACTGACTAATATTACCTGCACATTAACGTTATCAGGATGTGCCTTCATAGCCTGCAGGGCAGCGAGTGCCCCCCCATTCTCCATGATGACTTTGCAGTTGTTGGGTTTGCGCAGAGCAAGGACACCGAGAGAAGCACAGCCCTGCTCACTCACCTACAGTGGAATGAGAATAATGTAGGTTATGAAGAAATTTCTCTCAACAACTGCTTGGTTAATTACATTTATATTTCTAAACTGAATTAACAATAAACGTATGAGCAAAGTCATAAATAGTCAGTACAGACTTAAGCATGAAGATGAACTCACATTAGCGTTGCTCAAATGTCTGTTCATGGCCATGACAATGAGCTGGACCCCACCAGCATTCACAACTGTATCCTTTACATCATCATTGCCTGCTATGGCCCGTAAAGCACTCAGTACCTGCCGCACCAACTCCTGCAGGGGAAAGGGACAAATCATTGAAAAGACAACATATCAACTCAAGCTGGTACAGGATGTCCCACAGAAAGATTTATTTATAATGACCCAACACAAAATCAGACAAGCCCACCACAATTACTAGATTCCCCAAAGTGATACAGTGACATATTAAAGTGCTGTTTGTGTTGCAGATAAACAATCCTTTCCACTACTCTGATGTGTACCTGACCCAATCCAACCTGCCGCTTCTGCAAATGACCTAAGAGCCTGTAGGAAACACTGCTCTGTCTTTTTCTATCACCATCCCTTTCTTCTGTTAGTTACCTGCGACTCAAAGCTGTCTGCAAGTAGTGTCATCATGAACTTTAACCCTCCCAGGTCACAGATGTCTTGACAGAACTCGTTCCTTACAGCCAGATGGGACAGAGTTGCACACAGCTCGCTGAGAACAGATGAATTATCAGGATGGACTGTAGGGGCACACAAATACATCACAGAAAAAAGGATATTAATTAAATGTTAAGTGCATAAACAAAATTATTCCAGCTGCAAAGAGTAGATGAAGTTATTACAATAAGGGATGTATACTGTTTAATTTTTGAGCCAGGTATCAATATCCCCTAGTAAAAAGGTCACAACAATGGCAATTCTACAATCGGCCAACAATCAGCCATAAAAATACAATCATACCGATTCTGAATGTGCTTTTGAAAGCCCAATATCGGCCAAAACCAATTGTCTGCTAATAGATTGATGCATCCGTTATTACAATAAACCCTCAACCATAGACTCAACCTAATCCATTTTTTAGCTCTTTCTAGTCTCACCTCTTGCAGCTTCAACAATGACTTTCAATCCACTGTGTTCCAGAACAATCATCTTGGCATGTTCATGAGCGTTTCCAAATGCAACTCTGATGTCATCATCAAAGGTCATGACCCTGAGAGTAGCAGAGGCCTCCTTCACCAGCTCAGCACATCCAGTGTGCTGTGTAATGGCACCGGTCAGCAGTGGCAGAACTCCAGCTTTCACCAGATCCTGCCTGTTCTGCTCATGCTTCACACAGCAGTGGCGCACTGTGCGGATGCCTACGCATGTCACAGCAGGGTCCGCTTGGTACTTGCCCAGGATGCTCAATAGGAGGTCCCGGCCCTCTGGATCCAACAGGTCTGGCTGTCCATCTGTCAGTGCAGCCAGGGCAGACAATGAGGCCAACAGAGCCTGCTGCTCATCCCCACTCTTTCTGCAGCAGGAGAGGATGGTTGGATAGGCCTCTTTCTGGGCAGCCAGGTGCCTCTGGGCAAATCCAAGAGAACATTGTTCAGTGAAGCGTTTCAGATTTGCAGTCATGTTACTTTCTGAGGGGCTGCTGGAGACTTTTTCAATTTGAAGGGAATGCAGGGCCTGTGGGATATAAAAACATTTGTTTAGACAAATGTGGTCAAAAGGTTCCTTCAGCAACCAGTCTGTCTTCACAAATGATCAAGACCTACCCGCAAGACCTCATGAGTTTGCTCCTCTTCTTCGTCATGAGCTGATACTGTTGGTATAGCTTTCACTATACAACTGAGGTCCACACCTGTATCCAGACAAATACAACATTAACTTGATCTTATCATATAATATTTAACACATGGACGTCTTCACAGATCACCATCTTCTGTAGATTCAATTAATTAGATATGGGTGACGACTTGTGTATCGTTATGATAAGTAACAACATCAGTGCTAAAACCAGACTCGGTGTCACCTTGGGACTCGAACTGCTCCACCGCTTCCCTCAAAGCCTCAGCAGCATCCATGTCAAACTCCTCGATGTTCTCCCTGACAACAGCGTCAAAGGTTTCTTGTGTGACCCTACGTCTCGCCATTTTCGTTTCGTTCTGCTCCACTCTGAAATACAATTTGTTTGTGAAATCAACAGCTAAGCTGCAGCAACATTACAAAACCCTTCCTTCTTGCTCTCTTGACAGATATCGATAACGTTAGCTTGCCTGACTTGAGTAACGAAGGTAAGGTTGATTAATGTTGGCTAAGTGAGCTAGCTGTGTTAGCGACATAAATTGAATATTTTCGGTTCCTGAAAGCTTATGTGTTAGCCAGGTGACGTTAACATTAGCTAGCAAAAGTAATAAAAAAAAAATATATATATATATATGTTCAACAGAACGTTTCGTAACAGACAGCCACTATCAAGTGGGAAGGGGTGACTCCATGAAAGAAACCAGATTATCATCACTTACCACCGCCCACTAACAGCCTGCTACTGCTGAACAACAGATATGAATAGACAAACCCAACAACACTCGTACTCAGAATAGACGCACTCTTCGTAGTTACCTCTAGAGCGCTGTGCTTGCGCTTGTACACATTTTACTGAATAGCAAATTCCGCATGGTCCCGTGGTCTTAGAAGAACTTCTTCTGTTTTGTTTAACGGCGGTTGGCATCCATAAATGGTGCATTACCGCCACCTACGGGAATGAAACACCTCCTTTTGAGAATATGAAAAATAGAAAAGGACAAAAATACAAAATTAAATATTTTTAAATACTACACCGCATAAACCCCGACCCCATACAATCCCCTCAAAGCTGTTAGGCCTATCTACACCCTGCATCATGGGAGGACCTGAGTTCCTCCTCCCTCAACACTGCATCTATTTCTTCTCCTGTTACATCCATAATATCCAGAAACGTAGCTACCTGACTAGTTTATGCTCTTCCACACAGTTGATTATCATAACAAAGAAAGCCAAAAGCTTAACCTTGTCCAAACCTAAGAAAACTCTCCCCCTTTCAGTGTCCTCTCACTCTTGTATCCTTTTCGACATTTTCTTCATATTTCTTAGCTGCTTCAGCATATGAAATCTTCTCAACTGTCTTAACTTCAATTACAGCAACCTCCCTTTTTTGAGGGGACATTGTAGCAAGTCTACTTCATGCTTCCTCCTCCTTTAAATCACACCCCCCTGAATTGTAACCATCTTCTCCACATCTACTGTATCTCCTGCTCTTTCCTGCACCCAGCTTCAACATGACTGAAAGCATAGCATCGCTTACATTGCAGTGGCCTTGGTATGTATAAGCTCACTTGATAACTCATGTTATCTAAGCACACTCTCGTCGGCAGGTTATCCAAATAAAAACATAACAATACTGAAAAACGAATTTGCCTTTCTCCATCCTGGTAGCAAGAAAGCCTCCAGCTATCAACAACTCCTCACATTTCCCTGAACCTTTTCGCCTAAGGGACTCCTCCAATCACCCCTTTTAAAGCAACCCTGTCAACCTGGTGCCATTTTCAGATTAAGAAATCAAAATAAAATTTTGCACCAGACATTGATCTATTTCCTATCTGAAAGCATTTCTTCAGAAAAAAAAAAATAGGCTAGCACAGGTAATAACCGTAATATAGGAACTTTGGCTGAAGAGGAGCCCTGAAAAGCACTTTCATTATGTAATTTCCCCCAAAGAGTCAAGCAAGAGGGACACTTGAGCCACAATGCTTTGTATTTTATAAGGGGCACTCATAGGGACTAGGCACCCTTTCCAATAGGCTGTATCCCTATATGCCTACACTAACCCCTGACATAGACTGGAAGCTACTCTCTTCCTCTGAATTATAATGCATATGTAAACAAGGGATACATGTATTTAAAGGGAAAATCTACCCTAAAACAGAATTCACACATGGAATTTCTACTGTACACAGCCCAGTTTTGATTTTTGAAATTAAGTCTTGCCATAAGCTGAATACCAGATAGACAAAACTCTGATGATGATGATGATGATGATGATGATGATGATGATGATGATGATGATTATGTCATGAGAGCAACCCTGGAGCTGCTCCATAGACACAGCACTAAATGCAGTGCGGAGAGAGGTCTGGCTATGCAAGACTACATAGACAGTGAATAGTGGAACAACTCCTAGGACACTAGGACAGTACCCATGGTGATTTTACTGGGATATGGGTAAATTTTCTGATTCAGACCAATAAGCTCCAAAACTCATTTGGATATAGTAGCTAAAAGAAAATTTCAATGAGCCCACAAAGTCTGACAATAATTCATTGTCAATGGACCAACTGCAAAAAGTGAAACTTGTTCACAAATTTGAGTATTGACACTCTGATTTCAAGCTTAGAGAGACTGTTGTCTTTGTTTATAGATATTGACTTAACTGTCCAAGACCGTTGGAATAGCACAATGTAAATTCAATGTTAGCATGGATTTTCCCTTTAAAGGAACAATCTGTAATGCCATCAAATAGCGACCTCTAGGCAAAGGAGCCTGCTTGATATTGCACTTTGTTTACATTTTTGTTTTGGACTGATGTGTGGATTGGAGTTGAGTGGGGATGGGGGAGGGGTTGCTATTGCTGGCCACACCTCAGGCTCTACCAAGAGAGGTCTGTGGAAATTCACAGTATAATAAGTATATATAT
>OMKL01139123.1:0-11851 GCA_900302295.1 Parasudis fraserbrunneri | reverse complement strand
CCCCAGCCCACCACAACCACATCATTACAGAGCGAGAGAGTGTGTGATCCAACGATCAACTCTTACTTCAAACATTTGGCCCATATATCATATCCTTTTACACACACTATCAACACACTGACACCCCCCCCCCAATCCTTTCACATGCAAGAGCTGTGGAAAATGTTCTCGCCTCTGGCCAAAGACCCTCCATGGTGGACGGCAATAAAAAAAAAAGCGAGGGGGCTAAACCACACTGAGCCCATCCAACTCCCTGCTAATCAAAGCTCTCTCCACTGCGTGTGTGAGCAGCAAAGGATGCCGGGAGGAGGCCGTTCCAAGAAGTCTAGCCGTCACATCAGTCCCGAGTCAGGCTGTGCGCTGCCGCTACACGGTCCAAACCTTCACAGTTGCCTCTGATGTTATTCCCGTCTGAGATTGTTTCTGGAAATCAAGTCTGCTGCCATGTGTCATTTCAGCATGTGCCATTAGCTGCTGTTTTGATGACAGCGCACTTCATTCACTTCCCCGTCCTTAGTCGGGAGGGGATTCAGGGAGATGTAGGAGTGGATCGTAAGAATAATTATGTTGGGAGTTCATGTAAAGAAATAGGATGATGTGAATAGAAGATACTGTGAATATGACGACTGTAGAATATGAGTGAGTCATTTCTTAAAGAGAAATACTGCTAGTATTTACCCTCCCCCCTCCCCTAAGGGCGATTTATACCCGCCTTCAGACCAACCTAGACCATGTTGTGTGTGATGTTTAATTCAGTTATTGCCTCTCATGATACATAGGATCCCATTCAGTTTGAAACTCAATTGAATCTCCTTTTGACAACTGTGTCAGTCAAGTAGCAGCCAGTTCCACATTTTTACCCTTCATGTGAAAATAGGGACTTGCTGTAAACTTGCAGTGACAATACCAGGGGTCTGCCAGGATCAGTAGCATTGGAATCATTGTATTCGACAGGAGCAATATAATGTTTTAATTGCTAGCAGTAAACTTTAATTTCCTACATATCGGTAATCAAATTCCTAATTCTCTTTCCCTGCCAATGATCAAAGCAGTGTATACACTTTGGATTCAGCTACTCTTGTCATTTCAATGTGATTTTTTTTTAGATCCGATCATAAAGATCAGATGCTGTGAGATTGCATTGCTGTGTGTCCACACTCCCGTTCTGCGTCCCCTGTGGCTGTATTGTTGCCCGCATTACTTCCTACTCCATCTATTTACGTTGCTCATATGTGCATTGTGGCCGGATAGCATCCAGACTATGTAGAATTCTGATCACAATGTGAGCCTTGAGCCACCTCAGGATGCACCCCAGCTCATTGCTAATCACAAATGTGAGCAAAATCCAATCCAGTGCTATTCAGACCTGACAGTTGCTGCGTCCTGGTGTGATTGGATGATTAAAAGTGTTACCAGGGCCTAAGAGAATCCTGCCCCAAACTGTGTACAACTATGTGATCAAGTAAAAATGGATGATGATGATGATTATGATGATGAAGGAAATGGGCCAAAAGTGGAACACTGACACTTAAACATCCTGTAACGCTCCTGGAGGAGTTGCGTTGATGTCTGGCGCCAGAGTGTTTGGTGCAGCAGCGTGAGTGAGTGTCTGTGTGTGTGTGTTTCTGCTGCAATGTGGGCAAAGAGAGCTCAGTAAGGAAAATACCTCATGTTTCATGGAAAAAGGTGCTCACACACTGAGACGAAGCTAGTGAAGTTATACCTCTGCAGCATTTCGACTTCGGGAGGTCTTGCTTTGGTCCCGGTGGGTGAGATGTTGCATAAATGAGAAGAAAATGAAAAGAAATCCCGGTGTGAGACATTCACCAATTTATTCTTCAGGTCTACTTTCACCCAGAGTCCGGCCTTGATAGAAGGGGTGTAAAAATAAAGAAAAAAGAAGTGATCGATGCATTGTGAGGTGAATATGGAAATCTGACCACACTCTGTAAAATTGATCATCAATAGTAATTGGTTTATACTATAGGCCTATACATAGTACAATATCCTACTGTCTTGGCTTTAACTGCATATAATTACATTTTTACTGACGGAATCAGTCCCGTCACATTTATGAACCTATTACGCATTTTTTTATTTTATTTTTCACTATTGACATGAGTTCCGTTGGATCAAATCATGGTTACAGTGGAAGACTTTTATGATGCGACAAATCACCATCGAACGGAATGGAATCATCGGACCCTCTACCAGGGACAGGTTGGAGGTTTGCTGTCCCTCCACAGTTCAACGGCTGTCCGTATTACCCTTTTTCTCCAAAGAATGCCCTGGTGTCTGGTAAACACGCACCGTCTCATAAACGCACTGCAGCCCTCTCCTCTCTTCTCTCACTTTTCTTCTTCTTCCTCTTCTTCTTCTTCCTCTTCACTATTACTCATTTGCTTCGGCTTTCAAAAACCATCCCCCGAAAGTCTAATTTCAAAGTCTAATCTGATAATGAGACCGCGGGTCAGGATTGGCAAGGAGACGTAGAGTTTATTTTTTTCTTTATTTTTTTTTGAGGAGGAGAGAAGGACCTTGAGTGCACATACACAGACACACACACACACACACACACACACACACATACACACAGAATGAGTACGCACACAAACATGAATGCAGATGAGTGTGTGTGTGTGTGGGTGTGTGTCTGTGCATTGCACACACACAAAAGTGCAGAATGTAACCGAAAATACACATATGAATACACACACACACACACACACACACACACAAACAAGCACGCATCACACACACACACATGCAAGGAGAGATTGAGGGTGGCTCTCTTTCGACGCATGTACAGATGAAGTGTTTCATATTTACCCACAGAGCCACGGAGTAAGAGGTTAAGAGCAAAGCTAGCGCTATTCATTGCTCCTCTTTGAACATGACAGCTCGGTAGGAGGAGGGGCAGCTGGGCGGACCAAGGCAGTTCATTAGCTCGTGCTGAAATACCCTCGGCTTAATTTGTTTCTGAAGCGATTATGACTTCACGATCGGCTAATTAGGAACTCATGGCTGAACATTTTCCAAGAGACTGTTTGTGAAGCATATAAGTTTCCACTGATTAAATAAGTAGGCCTTGATGAGTGGTCGCCTGAGAGGCAGTGTGTTTGACGGAGGAGGACCTTGCCTCGCCTCGGCCACATGCAAATTTATACCACCACCCATTACTGTTTCATCAAATGGACGAGTGAGTTTATCATGTCACAAATGCCGTCGCAAAGAGAGTCTTGAATATTTGCATATATATGCATTACACAGACGATGGTTCCAGGCTTCTTAAGACAGATCTGTCCATACCAACATTTTAACCCTTTCAGGTGTGCGTTTTTTTAAGAATGTTCTCTCAGAATTCTATCCAGGAATTGCCGGAATTCCACAACTCTATAGCCGTAGCCACTGTGACATCATCATTAGAATGATCATTTTTCAAAATTCTAATCTCACACATGACCTTGTACACTTCAAAGGGTTAAACAGAGATCTTCAGTTTGACAAAAGGCAAATACAGTAGTTATGGTTGTTTCTGTCATCTTTTCTTTTTTCTTAGTCCCATATCGTGTGCAACCTTTCCCGCTTAACCCGTCTGCTTACACTGATTTGATTTTGTGTATTTACGTAGCTTTTCACCCATCATCTTTCGTCCCTTCTTCTCGTACCCCCTCCCTCCCTCCTTCCATCCTTCACTCATCATCCATCCTTTTAAAAGTCATTTCAGGTTAGCCAGAATGTCACATCGCTCAAGCGTGCCCTCGGGGGCGGCTTTTGTTATTTTAAAGGGTCATGTCCATTTATCCAAGCAATGAATAAAGAAGCACCCAGAGGCTGGAGTAAAGCCGGAGCGGAATAGCAAGGGGCCGAAAACAACATTTACCTTCTGGAGCGAGCGGGCCTAAAGAAGCAGTCTGCTTTAAAGGTCAGAGGTGAGGTATGGTACGGTAACTGCCTGTCACGGAGGGTGGCCTGTGGCCTTGCTCGCTGCACCTTGTGCTCCGGGCTGCCTACGCCTAGGTGTCTGTGACTGGTGACTGAAGCATGAGCTGATAAAACAATGCATTATGAATGTGGTTATTAACACAGTTGGCCTCATTTATCAAGCAAAACACAAACATCTGTACAGACAGCTTTTTTAATATACACAATCAAAGTCATTTCCACTTAAAATGTGATTATTGAAATTGGCATTATTTGATCAACTTTAAACCTTTTATACTTTGGCAATATTGATAGATGAAGCCCAATATCTCAAAATGACCCATATCATTCAGACTAAATTACAGCTCTAATTTCACAGCTTCCAGTCTGCTTCATGAGGAGACAGAACATGTTAATGGCTCATCATGATACCTTATAATCAGTTATGGCTGCGTGCCTTATCATCAAGTCAAGTTTATTTCCCATGTCTTGATGGGCTTCACGGGCCCACGTTACAATGGAACAACATCCCCTGAACTGAACCCTCTATGAAGATAAGGAATAATCTCACAAAAATGGAAGAAACCTCAGGAGGGCGATTCAAAGAGAGATCCCCCAACCAGGATGGTCAGGCCTGCGATAGATACAAGCCTATGTGGTAACGAAAGATTCATATCCCACCTCTCTCTTAAGTCTTCAAGCCTTCTTTCTCACAGCTGCAGATGAAAATGTACAATTAAGATGACGAGTACAACTCTCACAAACATCTCAACAACACTACGTTTTACCTCTGACAATACTTTTGCCAGAAAACAAGAATTGTACAACAAGGTTGTATATTTTACACAAGCAATTTTGATTAATGATTCATTTCATTGCATACATAAAAAAGGAAGAAAAAAAGAATGCGGACTGCTTAATTTGGTCATGTTTACTGTTGCTCTTGCCGTTATAGCCAAACTGACGGGAATGCTTTGCCATTGGAGTGTGTAACGCTCATTAAGTGCTGATATAAAGCACAATCACATAATGACTAAAGATCTGTTGTGTCTGGTAAGCACTAACAAGCAGATCGAGCTGTAAGCAGGAGAGAAAGGGAGGTGGGGCGGGGAAGGGAGGAAATGATAATGAGAGGAGGGAGAGATAGGGGAAAGAAAGGGAATGAGAAATGGAGAGGTGTGTGTGTGTGTGGGGGGGGGTGCATTTAGCTGGCAGACAGCTTCCTGATTCAGCCAGGCTGGAGAGCAGGGCTAGCTGTCTTGCTCCATGTAGCTCATCTATCACTGCCTATTTCTAGGAGATCTCCCCCACCCCCACCCCCAACCACACACACACACACACACACACACTGAAAGAGAGGGAAAGAATTCAATCTTTCCTTGCCTCCCAGTCATCTTCAGAAATGCATTCGTTCACCCATCGCGGCAGGGCCCCCGAAAAACCTGCCAATAATGGTCCGCCAGGGCAGGGAAGGAATCACGGCAGGTAGCCCTCGCTTTCTTCCCGTATCCTGATTCCAATCTGTAAAGTCCCACGGGTAGATTAGGGACTATAGGCGGAGAAACCGGTCGGCGGTGGCGATCCGGTGCTGCGTGCCGTGGAGGGCAGGACAAACGTGCCGTAGAGAGGGAGACAGAAAGCATTGTTTTTTCGAAAGGCTCAAAAACACATTTCGTCACAGGAGGCGGCGTGATGAAATCTGCTCTTGGCTTTGAAATGTGACTTTGAGAGAAATGGAGATTGTTCGGTGGGGTATAGTGTTTCAAGTGTAATACAATATTTTACAGACTTGTTACTTGAGCGTATCTGACTCCGAACAAATTCATGATGAAGTCATCAATATGGATCGTTATGCTAATGCTTCATATGACATGGGGAATACAATAATAGGACAATATCAGCATCAGCACACTTATTTTCATTTTCATACAATAAGCATCTACTCAAGTTGAAATTTGTACACCATGTCAAAATATGTATGGTCCTGCCTCACGAGCATAGAGCATGACATCATCACTACCAAGGGTTCAATTCCCATTGGGGCCACCTATAGTAAAAATGTACTGTATACACACTGATGGTACTGCACAGCACTACTTTGGATAAAAGTGTCTACAAAATGGAATATGTTATGTTACATATAATGTTTGTTTTGTTTTGTTTTTTGGGGGGGGGGCAAACTCACTTTAGCAGCTTGTCTTTCTTTTATATGTTGAAGACCTAAGCCCCACCCCCAGCCATGTTAAGGGACTTGACTGTTGTGACACCGATTGCATTCGTTGACTGTTGTGACACTGAACACCTCTAAAGAGGTGTGAGAGAGGAGTGAAGAGATGGGAATGACTTCACACCAACCGGGTCCTATAATGATTCAGCTTAATACAAACATCACAGCAGCAGTTCTGCTCTGCCAAAACAAACGTACCCTCTGAAAAGGGATGCTATTTTCAACATCTGCAGACCTTCCAACCCTGGACGAATTTTTTGAGTACCACTTCGGCAACCGAGATGCATCATATGCGAATCACTGCTGTTCGCACAATGACTTATTGTACATAATTTGCATACATCTGCATTACAGTATATCATTTGCATACATGCAGCAGTCAAACAGACAAAGAAAGAGAGGGATGCTCTGATATGAAAATGCTTGATACCAGTAACAGATTGTTTACAAAAATATATGCAGATGCCAATACTGTTAGTTGGTTTATACCTATGTTTGTCCATTTGTCTTTCACCTGCCTAAACATAGCCGACCAAGGAAAACAATTTCACTTAGGCTACACACTAACCTACCACTACTGCTGTATTTATATCATTTCTATTGTTCACACCTCCACAATAAGCAAACTTTAAGCCATTGTGTCGCAGCACAAGCTATTGGAAAGAACGGGTTCCAGAGACATGAGAGGGACTAGCTAGCACTATTGAAACACAAGCATTCAAGGCTAGAAGGCCCATTTTGTCAGTCATATGTATATCAAACCTCTGAGTGCTATAGCTCATTTTCGTTCCGAAACATTTGGGCTTTCTGGTCAACATAATCTCACAAGCAAGCGGACATATCTGAAAGTATGACAGGTGAAATAGAAATACATGGGCTTTACTGATTTGGGAGGCTTCCTGCAGCAACTTCTCAGTCCACACAGTGGGGCATGACTGACATTAAAAGCTATTGTGAAAGGTAAACCGTCATCATTTTTTTTATAGGTAAAGAGCTTATTGGTAGGAGAAGAAACAACCATCCCAGCTTAATGTCTCAATTGGCATCGGTTGGCTATATTTTTTATCCATTACTTAGGTAAAAAAGACAACTGGCCTCTTTTTGCATACTTTAAAGTAGCAAGACATTGATGTAAAAATGTGTGCCTGCTATACAAAATGCGTAAAGGTTTGCAAGTCTGCATGCGTGTCTCGTAAGGCCACATCACCAACTGCCATTAAACAACAAAAGAGAAGAAGAAGAAGAAGGCAGGTGAAGCTGTGATGCTGTTCTCTCAAGTAAATATGCCATCTTACTGAAGTTAGCTTGTGATGTAGCATTGTCAGAGCTTCGGCGCTACACAGAACTGAAACTGAAAGACATGGCACGATCCACTTTATCGCCGACCCCGCCACGATAATGTCGTTTTCAAATCGTTCCTAAATAAAAAAAAATGACAGGTCAAAGCTCCGACAATAATGTCAGATTGAACCAGAATATATCATCCTCTCTTGTTTGGGTTAACTACATTAGTTGATAAACCATTTGGTTCTCAGTTTCAGACATTCTGCTGCTAGTTAGCAAAAACTGCTCTCTGTAGCATTATGTCCCTCCCCTCAGCCTTGAACTAAAAAGTTATGACTGGCTGTTATGACTGTGTATGCGAAATGTAATTATGGCTGACGTAGCAAATACCAGATCCACTAGCTTACTAAGAAGCTCAGTAAACAGTGGAATACTACATGGCAAACAAGGTTCCGTGGGCATGTTCTGGTCTGATCGCTGGCTTAGTGATTGGCCACCGCAGCGTGACGTCAGGTTGCGTTTTGGCCAAGATTGATTCTGGTTCTACTTTCTTCCCGCACGCCACTGCATTTTTTTTTCTGCACCCCACACGGTCCCCTCTCCCACAGCCTAAATGCACTACCCGGATTCAAATGCATGGGAGGACTGGCATTTTTCCTGCATTGCCTGAATTGGTGTGAATGTGGCCTTAGAGTCAAGTGATGATCCAATAATCCCTTTTTACTGCCAAGATCGAATTAGAGTCCTAAACTTTTAAGTAGCAGAGGGCCGACACCGAGTACCAATCCAATCTATTATTATTACTAGTTTGTGTGCATTAGTTTGTGTCTACAGGACAAAAATGATTGAGATATGATCAGTCTTTCCTCCATTAGAGATCTAACATTCCTCTGTGTGCCAATAATGCTGAAAAGATACTTTGCTTTTATTTCTGCCATGTTACACATGGCTCATGGTATCGGAGTTTAGCATTGGGGAAATTATCTGATACCGATTCCCTGTTGCTGATACCGAAGGTGGTACTGGCCCAATATCCGATACCAGAATTGGTGGTTCCTTAGACGACACATCTTGAGTTATTTTTTAGCAGTGTAGGAGGTAAAGCATTGCAAAGTAACCCATTCCACATTTTGTCCTGTAACAAAGTAATGTAAGGCATTAGCGTTCCAATTTCAGTTCTGATCTGACAAATAGATTGTTACTTGCGTTACATACATAATTGTTTGTTGTTATGGATTCACAGAAATATTGTGATAATGCCGTCTTTATAATGTAATGAGCCTATCGAAATATTTCCCAAGCCTACTGCTTGCTTTCATGTGGTGCGCTGGCTGATAGAAAGATGGTAATAACATTTTAGGGTGTAACATGAAAGTAATGTAATGAGTGGTGACACAAATGATTTGTGTTTAAAGTGTTAATCCTTATGATTATAATATTACAAAATTCTGTATTTGATTTGGCATTTTCGTTGCAATAGTTTATTTGTATAGCACAAAATCACATTACATATCTCAACGGGTGTCATAAGCCCACAGTGGAACAATTGTTTTTACACTGGGCGGCACGGTGGCGCAGTGGTTAGCACTGTTGCCACACAGCAAGAAAGTCCTGGGTCCAAACCCCAGTGGGAGGCCTTTCTGTGTGGAGTTTGCCTGCTCTCCCTATGTTTGTGTGGGTTTCCTCTGGGTAGTCCAGTTTCACGCCAGGTACATACTCCTGCCATTATTCTTGACCAAAGCACTGGCATTAGAACCGGAGTTGGTCCCCGGGCTCCTAAATAGTTAGGATGGGTTAAATGCAGAGGGTATATTTAAAAATGTACTTGACAATAAAATATATTCTATTCTAATACCCCTGACTTTACCCCCAGTGAAGATGAGGAAAAACTCCCACAAAAACCTAAATATGAAAAATAAACATGAAGAAACCTCAGAGGGGAAATTCAATGGGGGGATGAGAGATTCCCCCCAACAAGGTGAACAGTGGGTGGTGAGGTGGGCAACAAAGTGGAACAATGTGTAGTACAGTGGTCACGCACATCCAATTAACTTCAAGGCAATTGCTGGACCAATGGAAGACTCCAATGAAATAGAGGAAATCTGCAGAAGAGCAGTAGCTCAAAACGTCACCTGTGGATGTGAAAAATAAATTGAAACATAAATAAATAACATAAACATAAATAAATTGTTACAGTGTGCGGACCTTCTTCTATGTTCCATAACAATTTGGTACAGAAATACAGTGAAGTAATAATAATAATAATAATAATAATAATAATAATCAATACACAGACAAGCATAGATAGGTGTAACGGGTAACCAGAGGCAACAGGGCATAAACAATAGACAGGGCATAGAGATAGCATCAACGAGGACCAACATGTTGCCAAGGTGTCACAACAAATACACTTCTATATTAGTGTCCATTGGTGCTGACAGGGTCTGCCATTCCTGCCAAATTACACATCGGACACGGAGGAGAGGAGCTGGTGTAGGCAAGGCAAGTAGCTGCCGATGGACTGACCTCGGTGGCGGTTGAACTTTGAGATCTGCAGTTTGAAAATGCACTGATGTTACCACCAGTCACCACAGGGGGTAGAATTAACACTTTAAAGAGCAACGTGTATTACTATCTTTGTGTAATGATCCCAACACTGCTTTTTAGCTAAGAATGTCATGTGTTGACCCTAACACATCTTTAACACATAATGTTAAAAGTAAGTAGACACTGTTGTGTTATAAAGCAACAAGACGTGTTGTCATTGGCTAACACAGGTATGTAATACAAATAACACACCCTTTTTTAAATTGTGTATCTCTGGTGAATGCAATCAGAACTCTGCTGACACCCAGACTCTTCTTTTCTCCCCTCTTTCAGCTCTCTCCCTTTTTCTCCTTTCATTCATTTGCATAATCCCTGTGACACTCCGATTAATAACTCCTGTGTGATTTGCATATCTATGCCTGAAATTGAGGACAGGCGCTCACACGGTAAATACGGGACCAGTGTGTGAAACAAACCAATGGAATCTGATTCGGCAGAGAAATAAAAAAAAGATGAATTCTTTTGAAAACAGATTCTTAAACACACACACATTTGCGCGAATATACACACACACACACACACACACACACACACGCATGCACACATGAACACCAGGGTTAAGTTTGATTGACTCTCAATTCAATCTATTCAAAATAAAAACTGAAATTACACTTCACTTACTTATGACTGAGCATTCATTCTCAATCATTTCTTTATAGAATGGATAGCCTATGAGAACGTTTTTTATTCCAGATTTGGAATTAAATCCACTACCTGAATGACCTGACTTGACCCCTTCCCTGATGCCTGCATACACACACACACACACACACACACACACACACACACACACACACACACACACACACACACAAAGTGCACACTTACACACACACACACGCACAGAGGTACTCCTAACTTTCCGTTTCCAATCCTTTCCTTGAGCCCTTGGCTCTAACCAAACCAAGGAGGGCTGGGAAAACGCCAACCTTGCCACTTCGGCTCTGCCCGGTAGCAAACAGTGGTCTAAGTGCAAACCCCCAAATTACCGACTCAGAGCACTAGTTAAACCTCGCCTTTGACGGCTAAGGCAGAGGAGGCCCTGTACAAACTCATATTTACTTCAACAGTGCCACCTAGTGGCACTGCAGACGGGGACATGATTCCTACATGGTTACATGTTTCCAAATCAGTGGGTTTTCCCCAGATATCTCAATGATATAAAGGGAGTTTTCATTAATATTGCTGAGGTATGATTCAGATAACAAACGTTGCCTTGGCAACGAGGATGGCTAACCTCCATCTTTCATGATGATTGATGCACTCTGGAATGGGGCTACAGCAGGTATCGACTGCTATCACCCAATACATGATGTTTCTGATGTGTCTGCCTACCGAGAGAGGCGGACAAAAAGAGACATAGCAAAACATGCTAATCTCACCCCAAGAGCTGCTGGTAAGAGCCTGGTCATTCTCCATGTGCACGAATCTCCCACTGTGTGTGGGGGGCCCTAATGCCTTTGCACTGGGTCATGGAGACACACACACACACACACACACGCACCTACGGTACTCATTACACACACACACACACATACTCTCACACATTGCCCCTAGGAGACCAACGGCTGGAAATGACATGCCTCCAATGAAGTAATGACATTTTCCTACTCCATCCGTAATGTGGCCAAAGGCATGTCTCTCTCTCTCTCTCTCTCTCTCTCTCTCTCTCTCTCTCTCTCTGTCATCCAGCTACGGGACCAAGAAGTCTGACCTGCTACAGTGACAAGCACCCTCCTAATCGGTACGTACAGCTTTCACTGCAGCTCAGGGCCCGGCCACGAAGTATGGGGGGCTAAATAATTGAAC
>OMKL01139122.1:0-12079 GCA_900302295.1 Parasudis fraserbrunneri | reverse complement strand
CCTAGAGGGAGGGTGGGGGAGAAAGGGGGTTAGGCCCAATGCATGATTTCCTTGTGGGACAGGTCGACTCTGGCTCTGACCAAACCTTGGACTGGAGTTTGCAGGATCACCTGCTCATTCAAAGTGAACTCACTGTCCCTTGAAGGATTGTGACAGGAAGTAAAGAGTGCTGGCTCATCGTAGCTAAAAGTGACTGACTTCACACTGATAGAAACTATAGCTACTGTATCCACACTTCAGTAGACGCCTCTCACCACGCACTCAGCTGGGAAGCTCATCGACGATATTGTATACTTACAGTGAATGATTAACACAATTTCTATGGCTTTACTCTACTTCCGTGGTTTTAAAGCTATAGGTCGGTTGGGTCACGGGATGAAAACAAACCATAATGAATGGTACCTTTGAATGGTATCTAAGTTAGAGATTATCTGCAATCATCTGGCTATATATCATTTTCATTGACAATTTAGTAGTTGTACGCTAATATGAAAAGGTATTAGTCTGACTTGGCTATGTCCCATGTTTATTTTCTTAACTTGACCAAAGTTTTGGTGGGTCCTGAGCAAAATGACATCCCTCCCTCTGGGTCCTGCCATGGAAAAGTTTGGGAATCCCTTGCTCTACCTGACATTGCCCTCTGTCTCCCATCTGTGCTTATTCATAGCTGTATGGGTAGAGTGTTTGGCACTCTGAGCATAGCACTAACACTGCCAGGGTTAGGGGTTCGATTCCCACTGGGACCACCCATTCTGGAAAAATAAATATATATATATATAATATATATATATATATATATATATATATATTATGCAGTCATTCCACTGTAAAGTACTATGAGTCATACTAGTACTAGAAAGGTGCCATAGAAATGCAGCCATTCATCACTCTAATACGAATAGCATACTGTCCTTGAGCAGAAATGGCATAAAAATTATCTTAATCAATGTAGACCAATTGAACATAATTAACCCTAAACATAACAAACATCTATTAACTTCATAGAGAACCTCAGTCACATATAGGAAAAGGCTCACAAGTTACCCAAGTTCATGACTTGGTGTGTTATCACAAGGTTTCATAGATGATAGATAAGCCAACCGATACTGATGTAGCAAATAAGAGGAGAGGCATCTTTCCAATTAGAGCAAGGCTGCCACTAGAGCCACGAGAGCAGTGCATACTCAGCTTTTTGTCCCCTGATGCTGAGTTGCACTTCGGTTCTGACAGGAACAGCGATGCTCTCACCAGCTACCAGCACGCTCCTTTGACCTCCGTTTTACCAGCCAGAACCCAGCTCTCTCTTGCGCGCGCAGGGTAACAACCAACGCTCCAGAACACACAGACGGGGGGCAGGCACGTGCCAACACGCTCAGCTCCGAGTGCCCCGCTCTCATCATACCTCGCATGTTTTCCCACACAGGCTTTAAGGCACCAAACGTGTTCTCACAACTCTTTGCTTTCAGATGATAGAGATGTGGAGATTTATGTAACCCTCCTCTCTCTCCGAGAAGAATAACATTATCAGAAAATCATCACGCCTCTGGTGTTATGTACAGCAACAACCGCATAGCAGGAAGCATGGTGGCATGACTGAGCTGCCTTTCTATAAAAGATAAACGGCATTCTTTATGAGACGAAAGGTATCCTACATCTCCTCATATGCTGTGTGTGTGACTAGCCACGGGGTAGACGCATGCTGCATTCACAGATCCACTGCAGCCAATTAGGGCTTTGCTCACGTTGCCACATCAAATGGCTGCTTAAAAAAGCTAATGAGATTAGTTGTTTTTTGCATGTTATTGTCCCGCTGATGTAATTGGGGCCTGCAAGACACGCATCTGAACCCGGAGAGAGAAGCCTAATCTTATTTCCAGATGTTTTATCTTCTGACCATTACCCACATGTGCTAAGAATTTCAGAATAAGGGAATGCCTCGTGGAGGTTTTACATCATCTAACATAGAAAATGCATTCACGTTGCGAGGCAAAGTATGAACCACTTCAAAACTGAAAAGCAGAGAGTTGAATTTTAATATTGCACACAATCACAGGCTAATGCTCCTCAGTAGTCCAGAGGTGCAGCGGTTCAATCTGACTGTAATGGAAAATTGTGTGGGCAGAGAGCTCCTTCATGTCTGATCTCACTCTAGACAGCGTCCAGGAACACATGAAAATACTTTTTTGCAATGTCATAACACGAAGAGTAGGCGCAGCCCTATCCCGTTGACTAACAGCAGTGGATTGTGCTGCAGATCAAACGGGCTGGCCTGGGGCGCATTATATCAGATTTCATTTTGGGTTGAGGCCCTTCATTCATTTCTGACATTTACAGTTGGATCACTGCATGCGCTCCCCTCTCCGAGGCCTCTTGGCTCTCACTCTGCACTGAGGCCCCACCAGCCTCCCTGGAAAAACCCAGTGCATCTGACTTGCATTGCCTGGCTCCACTTGTGTGTTCCGTTTGGCCTGCGCCGCTGGAGAAGGGGGAGCGGGCCAATTACCAGTCGCCGCTCCGAGACGAGCATGATGTCATCCTCCCCGCTCTCCGCCATAACAGACTGCAGATGAGAGGGCTGGGTCTATAATGTGCCTGACTAAAGAAGAAGAATGAAAGACTCAAAATGGGACTGAATATCTGTGAACATTTACTTTTTTGCTCAATTTGCATTAAATTGCTGTCAACTAATACTGGTCCCTGGTACGTCGCAGCCTGTCAGAAGGCAACACTCAGCCATGAGAAACAAAAACACCCTGTTTGGTTAAGATTTATGACAGCCGGTGCCCAGAGATGGTGTAGTGATTCCAACCCCTGTGTCTGAAACCACATGTGCCCCTGCTGGCCTGACCTAGGATCAAATCCCACCAGAACCTTCTCTCCTGTCTGCCATATTCTGTCTCCCTCTCAGCCTTTCTACTGTCTCAATAAAGAAAAAAATACAAAAGGGGAGTGGACTGCCCACTCACCTTTAAGAAAAAAAAGAAAGATTGACAGCCCAGGAGAAAACAAAGGGAGTGTCACTACCACGTGCCTCTTAAGCAGTTATTTGGGGGGGGGGGCTCTTTTTGTTAAAGGCAATCGTTAGTGACCCAGTAATCGCTGGTGTTTCTAAGACCTCCCCGTAACTCGCACCATGCTCTTAAGTCCTGTGATGTCACAGCCATGAGACAGGAGCAAGGCCTCAGAGGCAGGACCTTCACATGGTGCTAATGAGCCACACCCATGCAGACAAAACACCTGTGTGATGTAGTGTGTGCCCCCCTGGCCTCCGACAATGCCAACACTGATACTCCCTCGTCATGTGGACAGCCAGACAGCCGACTGTGTCCTCAAATATCAAAGGTGAGGGCTAAACAGTGAACCTGAGAGAGGCACACAGACACACACACACACATCTTCACACCCCAAATACACACATTCTGAACACACGTGCACATGCACACTTACACAAACCCATACACTTTGGTGACTACCTAAGTCCCATCCCAGAAGGCCTTGCTTTTTTTTATTTTATTATTTTTTTTTTTTAGGAAATGTGCGTTGAAGCCACATCACTAAACCTCTCCTCTCCCTGAAGGGGCATGTGGGCTACAACAGACCTCCTCTCATTTCCCTATGTAATCTATCTCAAATGCCCCACAACCACACACTTCATAGCCTTCTGCAGAGGCTGTCTGGCCTATATTGTCAGTAGAGCTTAGAGTAACAACACATTGCATCTTTGAATGTTTAGGTGCATTAGGCTGTAACGACATCTTGACTAGACTTTTCCAAGGGTGGGGACCAAAAAAAGAAAAGGAAAAAAAGCAGTAAAAAGGGCACTTACTGGAAGTTCCATATTGCATAGAGTTATAGTCTATGGGAGAGGGGGTCATTGCTCAATGCAAAGTGTCTGGTCGCTATGAGTGTCCCTTGTATTGTATATATAAAATATGAAGGATTCTGGGGTACATTTTTGGATAAATTCCCTATTGAAAGTGTCTTTTTAGGGCACCACTTCTACAGCCTCGAAATAGATGCCTGTAATATCTAGTGCAAAATTTTATTTGGATATCTTAATCTGAAGGACAGGGGTGGTTGCCCAAGCAATCTGGCCATTACTTTTTGAGATATAGTTTCTCAGTTTGGCCTGATGATGGCGCTAGAGGAAAGGTTATGGGGTGACCAAAATCAAAAGATTTGTTCATCTAGGGGTCATGAATATTCACAGCAAAATTTGTAACTGTACGACTAACGGGTCAGGAAACAAGCTCATTTGAAAATGGAAAGTTTGGCCTGATGGTGGTGCTAGAGTAAAGGTCATGGGGTCACCAAAATCAAGAGCTTGCTTCCTCCTAGGGCCATGAATGTGCACAGCAAATTTCAGGGCAATTATGCCATGACTTTTCAAGATATGTTCTCAATTTGGCCTGATGGTGGCACTAGAGGAAAGGTCATTGAGTCACCAAAATCAGGGGTCATGAGTGTTCCCAGCAATTTTTGCCACTGTATGACAAACGGATCAGGAGACACACTCATTTCAATATTTTGCCCTGATGGTGGCACTATAGAGGAAAGATCATGGGGTCACCAAAACTCAATGGCCTTCTTCCTCTTGGTGTCACGAATGTGCGCAACAAAAGGTAAGAATTACTTTTCAAGATATGGTGAGCACAGATAGTTACAGCTAGAGACACAGATCTCTCTCTCTCTCTCTCACACACACACACATACACACACACACACAAGTGAAAACAGTACCTCTCGCCAATGAACTAGAGACTGCAATGCAGGTAAAGCATGGGAAAAGATAAGCAAACCACAAGCTACAAGAATGTGAGACATCTGAAAATTATAGGGTCATTTGTTGATGGCATTCAGACACAGGATGTTGAGCAGAAGTCTTCCTGGTTGACATCAGGTCAAGTCTACAGTTTGTCACTCTGAAAGATCTGCAAGATGTTGTGTACAGTATATATAAAGCAGATGCAAGCAATTCACACGCATTTTTATTTATGTTGATATATTAAAGCCCCAATCTGCGATTTCGTTGACCATATCACTGTGGGTTATATTTACACACACGTGTAGATGGAAAACAGGCTACTTGGAATTTTCGTACCCATTGTATATTGGAATATAGATCTATTTTACTCCAATGTAAACAAACCTCTTACAGCCACAAAATACATAGAATATAATTAAAAACTCTATTTACCTATTGTCTTGTGTTAGTTCTTGTATCAAGAGCTCAGTCAATCAACTAGGGAGTGAAAACATGGATCCATTCTTATTTCTTATTTTTGGTGGTGGAGCTACCCATTTGTTTACATTTGGATCACTGATTGGACCTTTAAGTCATATAGCTTTACAGTCTGTGGACGAGAAATATAACTGACCAGTTGGCCACACTCCCATCTAATTTGACTTCTCCCTAACTGAAAATAGATTATGAGAGAGTATCTGCTGGTCTTTGCTGTTGGAGGTTGAAGAGCTTTGATGGTAAATTCCTCTCTAAATCTTCACAAAGCATGGTTCAGATACGGCCCAGGGGAGGGAGGGTGAACTGGGGTCAGGCACATAACCTGAAGCCATATACTTCAGCATGCATCTGCATAAGAATGGACTCCATTCCCTCACAAATAAAAAAAAAAAAGGGTGAATGTGGTAAAATAATTAATGCATATGTAACAAGGCTGAAACTAGACTAATTAGCCCTTTGGTGTTAACTCGTGCTTAAATTGAAATACCCCCGCTTGGCTATCTGAAATGGATCCTTTTCAGGTGGCAGACCGGATAAGACAATGGGCTTAAACTTCTGTGGTCACGAGGTGCTGGTGAGTGGAGGGTTCGTGGTTTGAGACTAGTGCAAAATGCCTGCCAGTAGCCAGTGACCATCGGTTATACATACAGTGCGGCAAGGCAGGCAAAGCCAAAACCAATATGCCATTCATTTTCAGCCGGGAGCTTTGACATTACAGAGCAAACCCCAGAGAGCCTTGGGTTCAGGGGAAAATGACCCCAGCTTCAGCCGAGACACCACAACCACGCTCTATCCATCATTGCTGCTGAATCGATGACTCATCCGTCTGTTTGTAAACACTATAAAATGATGAATATATCCATCCCAGACAACTCTGTGTTCTAGTGTGTTCTTTCATGAGGCTTAACTCCATTCTCTAAGAAGACCTCCACCTTGTCAGTGACACTGTCATAGAGACTGTGTGAGCTATGCCCCGCTTCGCATTCCTCTGCCATCCAACCTCTGTCCTGCCTGGACTTTCCCACAGAACCCTAAACCCTATGAATGAGAGTGGGCCTTTGTTTCAGGCATTTTTCATCCTGATCCCAGCAACTTCCCCATAGTGGAATGCAACAGGAATGCCAGCGCCAGGCTACCTGGCATTAGAGCGTCTTTGTCCGGAAATAGGAGAGGCTGAAGGAGAGAACAGGTCAAAGAGGTTTGACAATGGATAGCTCACTGTCGAGGTGCCCGGCCCACATTACTGAGAAAATGAACAGCGCAAACCTGGGTCAAATCTCTGAGACATGGCAAGGTGCAACAAGGGGAAGAAAAAGGAAAGAAAAAAAAAAGGCACATTGTTTGCAACTAGGCCAGTTTCACAGAGTTCTCTCTCCCTGTCACAAGACTTACTCCCACTGTACAAATCATTAACTGGCGCTCTGATGTAGCAACTGATTGGCACGCATACTGGAGCACAATCGAAATATGCGTCTGTGGCGGTTAACAGGTTGCAGTGAGCTTATCGCTAGCTGAGAGCTGGTGCGGCGAGGCTGAGCAGCGGTTAGCCTCAAGGTGTAATTCCATACGTTCCTGTATGCTGACACATTAGTGGTAAGGGAGGCACTCATACTTTAACCAAAGGATGCCATGTGCAAAGTGTGGATTCCTTTATGACACGGGTCACAGTTACATTCAGTGAATAAAGGCCTTTGGTGTCTCAGGTATAATAAAAAAAACAAAAAACTTTCACACGCAATTTCTTTCAACAGTAATTTCTGATGCATTTCTGGAGCTTGGAAAAAATAAAAGGAGGATTGTGGTGATATTTCTTTTTAACATGAATAGGTTCAGACTGTCAAAACCATCTGGTTATACAAGCAACTCGCCAGACAATAAACCAAGACTCTGAAACATTTGTCCTAGTTGTACAACTGTACAAAAACAGATCCACTGTAAGTGTGGGAACAAACAAAAAAGGCGGTCTGCATGTCAGAGCAGGAGCAGGTTAAGTGGCGGCATGCACGGACAGACCAAAGAGTTCTATTATATACAGACTGTTACCTGGGCCCGTCAGTAAAGCCATTTCTGCGGTAACCTGAGCGGGGCTATCTGTGAGACTCCAAGTGATCTTTCCTGGATCCCCAGTCTGAGGATAAGGACTTGAGATAAGGTGTTAACTGAGGGGTAACGACAGGAGCTAAGAAGACAAGGGTAGGACATGGTGGGATCACATATCCCTTCATGTCATGGCTACAATTACCAGGGGGGCCTGGGGCTTACTTCCTGGGAGAACCCAAGGTCTTTAGAAAATCCTTGGGGGAACCAACTAGGGGTGGAAGAAATAATCGATTCATATAATAATCATGATTCTACCATCGATGCACAACAAATCCAGCGATCGATTTTCGTAGTCCCGTTTTCTGTGTCTCTAACAGTAACTAACTAACAAAGTTCTGTTGACTTATTTTTTATTTTATTGTGTAGCAAAGTGTAGCAACAATACTAAGAGGTATCATACAGTGAACCGGTGTAAAAATAATTAAAATCACATCTATATTGAATGGGATTAAATTAATAATCATGATGCATCTAGAATAGTTGGATAGTTGAATTGTAGCCCTAATAATCATAATTTAATCAAATTCTGAGGTCCCTGGAGATTCCAACCCCTAGAACCAACACATAGCTAGCCACTGCTGATGCAAACTGTTCTCCAATACACAAAACCGAACCAAATCTGAACCACGCTTTTCCTCCAGTGTTTAATTATGGAAGTTTGACTGGGTAACATCCTTGTTCCTAGAGAGAATGCAACAGATGTTCCCTTTATTATCCTCTGGCCGCCAAGATTCCTCGGGAGTAGAATTCAACAAAGGGAAAACGGATAACTCTCTAATGTCCAGAATACTTCCTCTCAAGAGAGGACATTTCTTTACAACTCAATGGGGATAGATAGAGCATATCTCTATATGACAACCCACACTAGCTGATAAAGTATTTGGTTAACACTTAATGTACTACACAATAGGGCCTAGGCACAACAACATGATTAAGTTCCTAGGAGCTAATGTGGAACTATACGTTAAAAAACTGTTTATCAACCATCAGTCACTTCAATCTTGGTGCAGGGAAATCCTTTCAGAACGGCTTCTACCTCGCTTCCCATTGACACATTCAGAAAAGAAAAATCCGTTTGTCTCTCAAATCGCCATTTACTGCCTGCTTTCCTCTAATTGTAAAAGTTAATTATCAATTAAATACTTATGTTTTATCCTCATTAGTTACTATCTTTAATCATTATTTGTATTAAGTATTGTACTGAATTCCCTGCCAGTTAAGTACATATTCATAGACAAGGGCACTTATTGAAGCTCAGAAACCGATCTAACCAGAGACCATCGCAGAAACATTAGCCAGCATTTACAGCCAGCACTGACCTGAACATGTGCCAAGGGGGCAGCCATCTTGAAAGCAGAGGTGAGGTGTCACAGGTCACCAATCAAAGTACATCACAGGCATGCCTTCCTATACCACCAGATGGCTGAAACACCTGACTGCACAGCTGATGAAAAGATAAGAGAAATAAGAGGTAACATTTATAATTGGGCTGTGTTTACTACACCACTTCCTAGAGATAGGTCATTTGAATCGCAGGATTTTCTTTTTAATGAGCAAAGATAGCTTTCAGAGCTACATTCCATTATTTAATTTACCAATCATTTGAATAGGGGGAGGAAAAATCTAAGTCATGCAGCAGAGATTTGCCTTCAGTTCTTGTTTGCTATTTACAACCAGACTTCACCATGGTCACAGGCCTGCACATTCTACATAGAGAGATCCAAAAGAGAATCATTTCCTATTCAAAACCCCATTATGTAACCACAGGACAGCCATGTGAGGCAGCCTGCCACCCTTGAAACATCCACAGATCTCCTGGTAGATAGGTTATGAGGGATTACAGATCTGATATAATCTTATATATTAGTTATGTGGGATTTAAGTACATTAGGAACAGGCATGATGGGGTTTGTGAGTAGATGTCTGAGGTTAAGGCAGATTTGGCATTAGGGAAGAACATCTTTCTTTCTCACTGATGTCATAACTGCAACTGTATGGGGGAGCATTCATTAACCCTTTCAGGTATACTTTTTTTTTTTATGTTCTCTTGGAATTCTAGACCTCCAAAGCTTTCAAAGACCAGTAGTCATTGTTACTTCACCTTTAGAGTGTTCAGCTCTCAAAATTATATCCCACATGTGAGATTGTATACGTGAAAGGGTTAATTAGTCCAGCTAAACAGACAAGTCCAACCACCATTCACCATGTTGCTATTCTGAATAGAAAAAAAGGAACTGTGTAGACAAAGCACACAAGTTAAGTTCCTTAGTGCGGTTATAAAAATAAGATGAGAAAATGGAAGCAGTTACTTCTGAATTAGACACGCAATGCCAATGACAAAAAAATCCTATCTTTGACTATTCTGTGGCAAAGGAAAGATATTAAGGACACTTTATGTCTGACTAACTGTCTGATGTAAGAATGAAGAAGTCTTGGATTTGATCTTGCTATGTGTAAGACACACATAAATACAAAGAAAATCCACCCAGCGGATATAACATGAGTTACTCAAAACAGTTATTTCCAACGTGCTCCTCACTGCCAAACAACGTAAGTAACACAATCACAGTGAATGATCACGTCTGTGATTGTGAGGCTTATCTCAGTCAGATTCAAAATATTATAATCCCTCAAAACCAGGCACAGGCTTTGATATGTGCTCTTGAAAGCCACCGCATTAAAGTGGGGAAAAAAAACTTGAGAGGAGTTCTTAAATATAGCCAAATCCCATTTCTGTCCAAGACATATCACAGTTGTATGCACACCTAGTAACTGGTAAACAGACATCAACAAAGACAGAAAGAGTATTAGTGAACCCCCCAAAACCTCCAAAGAAAACAGGAGAGCCGATTTAATGCCACCACACTGCTAAATCTGTGGAATATCATCCAGGGCAGACTACAAGTCTACATGCTTACTGTGACTATATGTGGTGTCACAAAGTGTCTGCCTTGCTTTTAAATCACTATCACTTTTGCGGGAATGGTGTATCACCACAACAAAAGCACATGACATGTAATTGAGCAGCCCAACGGTTAGGTAACCAAAACCGAAAGCTTCTGCCGAGATTCCT
The DNA here is from genome assembly GCA_900302295.1 of Parasudis fraserbrunneri. Classification (NCBI taxonomy): domain Eukaryota; kingdom Metazoa; phylum Chordata; class Actinopteri; order Aulopiformes; family Chlorophthalmidae; genus Parasudis; species Parasudis fraserbrunneri. The sequence goes on along the minus strand of OMKL01139122.1, from coordinate 1,664 downwards.
GTCTGCCATAAGGCGTCCAGGTGATTAAGCACAGGGACCAGACTGTCAAGTTTAAACAATGGAGGTGCAAACACCAGACATGCGCGCGAACGGAAACCAAGATGTTCCATTTAGTGAGGCTTTGGGCAACCGCCTCGGTGTGCGCTATAAGCGAGGGTGTGCGTCTGTGATGTGGTGGAGGACAGAGTGTGTCCGGACAGACGCTCATCTAACATGTGGCACACACCAGCCATCCTATAGAAAAGAAGACAATCCCATTGCACCTGGTTAACGCTTGATGCATTGTCATAGAACATGAATAATTAATTAGAATCTACAGTGATAAGGATTGGGTCTTTAGAAGGAAGTGCAGGTAGGGTTATCACATTACATTGAGCACAGCATTGTCTCAGTATGCTGTCCATTGTCTCAATGCTATGCTTTGTGTTAAGATAATCGTTTAAAATTTCACTGTGTATTTACTATCAGGACAATGTATCTGGTTCCAGAGAAAACAAACACCAGACATGTAGCCTTTGCAAAAATTTTGTAGATGATAACACTGTTTTATCATTTTGTAAATTATAACAGTTTCATCATTTATCATTTTGTAGATGATAACACTGTTTTATCATTTTGTAAATTATAACACTGTTTCATCATTTATCATTTTGTAGATGATAACACTGTTTTATCATTTTGTAAATAATAACACTGTCAGGATCCATCGCATCCAAGATCTGCTTGTGTTCATTTCGATAGCCTACAGTGTTTGTCTGTAATTATTCTAAATGTCAATTCTTCAATTGTACTAGTAGGAACCAAGAACAGACTCAGACAGGGGTGACGAAATGACCTCATGTGCTTAATATGAAAAGCTGCCTAATCATAACAGTCATAGTGACTCAAAGTTTGACAGTTAAGTCTGGTCAACTTAACATCCCCACCCTTCACCGGGGTCAGAATCAATTCACTTCAGATCCCGTGAATTCATGATTGGAGAATTGGATTTTCTTTCAAATTCAAATATTGAAAAACCTTTGGCAAGAACAGGTTGTATTATCTCAACCTATTGACGAGTAAATGAGAATGAATATTTCATCATCAGCAAGGACACAATTTTTTATTGATTGAAATTAAAGTAAATTGATCCCCAACCCTGCTCCTCAACCACAACCCCACACACACACACACTGTAACACCTCGCCCTGCTGCTTTCCTCTTGCTGTGGAAGGGAGTTACCCTGTACAGAAAGCTGGGTTTGTGCTAAATGATACAGGGATGACTCAACCTTAAATAGTTTTAAGAGTTGCTAGTCTATCTTTAACCTCACCACCACTTGTAACACAACCACATTTTGCATATTATGCACACCTAGCCCTGTTGCTTCTCTCTGGCTGTGGGAGGGAGATACCCCCGTACAGAGCGCTGCACTTATGCTAAAGGGTGCAGGGATGACTAAGCATGGGGCCCATTGCCTGTAGCACTGAGCAGACATGTTCCATTCTGTCACAGCCACAGCCCCCGTAGCACACAGGGACCATTTCACATGCCCCCCCCCCATCCACCCCCATCTCTTGGCTGGGGGAGCAGGAACAGTCTGCAGGAGCGACTTGTGAGACTTTTTTGCAAACAGCCGACCAACTATTCACTGTGACTGCACCTGGCTGTTGAGGATGGGAGAC
>OMKL01139119.1:0-11979 GCA_900302295.1 Parasudis fraserbrunneri | reverse complement strand
TGGTGTCTGGCGTCCCAGGGTCCCCTGCTGGCCTCGGGGAGCTTCGATAGCACAGTGAGGCTATGGGACCTGGAGGCGGGCGGGGCAGAGAGGGGCTTGATCAGGGCCCGGGCCGCCGTCCTCTGCCTGTCCTGTCAGACAGACGTGCTGCTGGCCGGGACATATGACAAGAAAGTCAGCATCTACGACACCAGAGGTCAGGGCATTTTTATTTATTTTTTTGCTGTTATTTACTTTTCCCTTTTTATTGAATTATAGCCTGATCCAAACACTTTAATGCTGAGTAGTTGTCAGAAAAGGCGTTGTGTGTTCCTTTAATATAACTGACATATAGTTCTGATTGGTTATTAAAATTGTAGCTTGCCAGGCTAAATAAATTGTGCATATAAGTCAAGCTTTATTAATTCATTATTGATACACAGGTGAGACTTACTGATGAATCTGGGATTATTGCAACCCTCCAAATTTACTGTCCTGCCTTTTTCCAATTTCTCCCTTCTGGTTTTACTGGTCTTACTGTTAATAATTCTATGGTGTCAAAGAATGCGCACCACAGCTATCTGTCTCATCACACCATGTCTGAACGTTTTATAGATTACATGCAATTAACTGGGAAATTAATTATTGCGAAAGAGCACAGCGGGTGTCTCATGATGATGATGATCTGTATCTGTGCCACAGCGGCTGAGCCCCTGGTGAAGAGCCTTCGTCTCCATAGCAACGCCGTGCTGTGCCTGGCTGCCGACGACCAGTACATCATCTCTGGGAGCAAAGACCACACTGTGGCCGTGTACGACCGCCGGGCAGGGAAAGCTCTGCAGAAACTCCAGGTAGACGGACATAAACGGACACACGTGTCATTCTCGTGATTATCAAAGGGTTCTTACAGGCATCGGGACGAGTCTGGAGAATGAACTCGACAAGTCTGGAAAGCCGGGTTATATCAAAATGCCAGGTATCGGGGTCTATCACTAAACAACACAGACCAAATTCTTCAAATCCAGTCAAGAATTTTTAAGGTCTGGAATTCTGGGATGGAAAATGTGTCAGACCCTATTATCAATACTCCTGTCAGACAAATTCAGACTCTCTTTTATTGTCAACCCATCTATATACAAGTATACTGTACATTTGGGATGAAATTCATTCACACATTGCCTAGTATGTGTGTGTGCACATATGCATGTTCTCATGTCCACCTAGACTGACCCCCTTCTCTCTCTCTCTCTCTCTCCCTCTCCCCCCGTCCAGCTGAGCTCCTATCTGCTCTCCATGACCTACAGCGGCAGGGAGGTGTGGGCGGGGGACAACCGGGGCATGCTCCATGCCTTCTCCATGCAGGAGGCGGGCGTCTTCAAGGCCCTGTCCCAGTTCGACGTGGGACACACCTCACTGGTCACCGGCATCCACCAGTCCCCTGGCAGCCTCTACACCTGCTCCTCGGACCGGACCATCAAGGTAGGATACGGAAAAACCTTGGAAAAGTCCCCCGGACTGGGAATGCTATGGAAAACGAAACGTAGCAGAATTCTTTTTTTAATGTCATATATATTTGTTTGTCATCTTCATTTCACCCGTTCAAGTGTTTAATGTAGAGTTAGGCTGCTGGTAGACCCAGATACCCAAACTGTCAAGATTACTAAATTGGAGGACATATTTGTGGCTTGTTAAAACATACTTTAAAATCAGATCTTTAACAAAGGTCGGGCATAGACGCTGAAAAATATTTTTTATGGAGACGGTGCTATTTGTCATGGAGCAGTCATGGAATTTGTTGAACTCCTGTTTTATTACAGAAAATGAGCTAGTAATAATATAGCTCAAAAGCTGGTAATTCTTCTCTTTTGTATATTATTTCACTGTGTTCTGTGTTCACCGCTTTCTTTGACAATGTTCATCGTTATCCATTTTATTGTGCAGGTGCATCTCCCTTGCGCCCCCCCAAGGACACTGTGCACACTACATCACCAAGCGGGGGTCAACGGGGTTAGTACCATGCTCTGTCCAACAATCACTTATTTGGACACTTGAGATAATTTCTTTTTTTTACATTTGTGACCATCACTTTTGTTTGTAATTTTACTGTCTCTAACCCCCATCCCACCCCCTCTTTCTGACAGCTGAGTGTGGAGGCTGGTGTGTTAGCCATAGCCTCGGGAGACATGTGTGTGGAGGTATGGAGGGCCCGGAAATGAAGGACCACGGCGTTCCTAAACGGGTGTGAGGGGACGTTACAGTGAGCGATGGGAGACGATGCCGACCTGCTCTGTGCTGCTGATATGAGACTGACCTGACCTAATATGGACAATGGAATTAGATGATTATGGATTATGGTCTCTCATCTCCTTAGGGATCTGATTCACAGATTGTGAAGTTGTGGCTGACACTGCCCAATATTCTCTCTCTGCTCAATTAGCGTCTCTTCCGCTTGCGCGGGGGTTTAAGTTAAAGGGGAATTCCACCGCCGAGCAACTTTAAACTCGTTTACCAGATTGAGGCATAACTGATTAAGCTTCTCTGTGTGGCTTGCCAAAGCGATCTCTGCTCAGAAACATCTGCCGCGGAAGGCGGACTTTGGTGGAGCCAGACGTCATAATGACGCTTAGCTCTACTCACTTGATTTAAAAAAAACAAAACAAAAAAAAAACAGTGGCATTTCCTGATACCTCAATCATCTCTCGATCAGCTTCCCACTCTGTCTCGCCAGGTAACGGAGTAACCAGAAGTCCATACTCACCCCCCTCCGCTTTTTCTGTGTGTTTGGTAGGAGTGGCAGCCTTTGTCTGACGCCCGCTCTTTTTGCTGTGTAGTCCTTTGTAAAGCCGGAAGCTGGGGCATGTGTGGTACTTTAGGGCTATTTCTCTGCCGGGAGATCATTTTACTCTGTAGTTAAACAACTTTTCCACAAATGCCTGAGAGACCCAGAGTGGAATTCCCCTTAATGTTATTTTAAAACAATGCTCATTGCTTATATTGTTAAGGAGATGAAGTATAAGAGCTTTTTGTTTATTTTAAAGTCTGGTACAGGCATAGCTATTTGAAGAAGAGAAAGACATTCTACAAAGGTAGGGGCGGACGGCCCTGGCTTGATGTTGACTCTATAAAGAGGTGTGTAATTCAGACAGGTTGAGAGCATTAGCCAGGACAGCGATATATAGAGGACAGAAAAATGTCAAAACTGTCGAGCCACTTCACATATGAGACATGTTTTTTTTCCTGAAGAAAGAAAGTATGTAGTAGTTGTTGATGTTTGTCCGTCCATTCCAAGTATCTTATGTCCCATGAAAAAAAAGAGAGCTCATTTGCCAGACTGCACTGATTTTTTGTATGCCTTTCTGGCCCAGCCCAAAGTTTGTCAAAAACTTTTTTTTATGAAATAGACCCTCCAGGATTTTGAAATTCTTCGATCGCACAATTAACGCAAATTCAGCCAAAGCCTGCAATATTTGTGCAAAGTTCACCAATTCCTGCAATTCTTCCACATAAAATGGCCAGGCTGCTTGCAATTTTGTGGTTCCCCACAATATTTCCGCATAAAATGGTCAAGCTGCTCGCATTTTTCTGGTTCTGGTTCTCATTGCCAGTTTACTTTGCCTACACAAATATCGCTAATTTGTAATTTTCACAATTTTCCACAATTTTCCTACAGTAAAACACAGAAAAGCTGCTGCAAAATCAAGCATTTTGGGTCAGAATAATCACAAAATAGCTCTGCGAAATTCTGGTGGGTCTGATAAAAGGATTTTTTTTTTAAGGCATTTCCACTTTATTGGATGACAGGAATGATGGGAGAGAGAGTATCACTTGTAACAAAGGCCATGTGTTCATGATGTTGTGAGTACATCGTATACACCTTAGCTTGTTGAGCCACTTGCATGCTAAATTATATTTGTTTTTTTGAAAGAAGGCTATCATTTGGTTTTGATAATTAAAAAAATGTAGACTGCAGTAAAAGAGAGGAGACAAAGATAGAAATAGGAAATCAGTCTTTATTGAGATTACAATCTTGGCTATGCTTATTGTCTTATTTGTTCTATAATATGAGCAACAGCACTTCTAGCTTTACATACAGTACGTTGACTGAATCCAGTTGTATCTACTGATATTGAACCGAGAAGCATTCCACAGTTGGACGATAAGATAATGGAGTCAGCTCAAAGGTCAGATTGTGCTATGACAATGTAAACACAGAAAGATAAAGGCCTGGCTTGGTCAGACCCCCGGCGACACGCTGATTGTCTTTTGTAAACCTATTTATATATGAACACAGTCAAACTGCTTCTAATGAACATATGTCGACATGTCTGCTCTCACACCACCCATTATATTGACAATTAATTCATCTTTCCTTGTAGTTTGTGTGTGTGTGTTATTTATTGATCTTGAAGTATAAACATACAGGTTATTGTCAATACAAAACATTTGGCCAACATTTTACAGTTGAGTGTCAGCATGTGAAAAAACAAAGACATTATAGCCAACAAAGCACTACTGGAACATCTGCCTTTTGAACAGGCGATTTTCTTCATCAGGGTGGTGGTTAGTGATTGGCCAAGTTACAAGTAATGTGGTGTCTTTAACCTGGAGTTCTAGGCCCACGTGTGAATCATGACAAAGTGGGGTTTTGGAATGGTTGGACAAAGCCTCACGCCAGGAAGTCACCCAGGTCACTAGAGCAAGACCACCCAGTTTCCTCACTGTGGAGGGAAACGATTAAGACAAAGTAGGATTGAGGGGAAAAACATGAATTAATTTATTTAAAAAGATTAGATACATTATCCTATTAGGAACAGGGGAGGTATATTATTTGTTTAAGTAACACATTAATACATAAAGGGGGAAAGGAAAACATGTAATCCCTACGGCTTCAAATGAACTTTTTCTAAAGTCTTATATATTATTTTGCTATCTGAGGCTTCACTCACATACAAAGCTTTACAACAGTCAACAGGACAGTAACTTTTCAAGGTAAGATAAGTGCCTTGAAGATCCTACACTACTGTGTCTTCTTGAGCTCCCGTCTGCTCTCCTGGTCCGGCTTCATCTCTGGAACCACACAGGTTCTAATGATCCGGTTCAATGTTCCTCGGTCCTCTGGTGGCCCCACGGTACAGACAGAGTGCAACATTTGACGTCACCCGTGGTAGCAGCACTACGACCAGTCCGATGATGAAGGCAGTCGGGAGGAGAGGCTGTGACGCTCGGGGAGAGGTGCTCAGTCTCAGTGGAGAAGTTCCGAGAAAAACCAGGGATTTGGTAAAACACAGCTGTCATTTCCATGGTGGGCGACATTTGCAGCAGGAAACAGGAAGTCAGCAGAGTGACTGACAGCCGGCTGGGTCTGGTTGCGGGTTGTGAAGGTGAGGTGATCGGAGCCTGCTGGATCATGTGGCTGGATAGAGCAGGACATGGCGAAGCTGTGGCCCCTGCTGCTGACACTTGGGGGCCCTGCTCGTGGAAGAAGATGGGCTGACACTGGTTAGAAATAGGATTGTAGAGGTGGAACACCACCTATTTAACTTTAGTTTTTTTGTTTTTACAGTAGTGTCCTCTGTTGAAATAGAGCCACAGCCCAGACGTGTACACTACATACATCCCACACCTGCTGAGGTCTGGTTGGGGCCAAGTGTAGTCACAGATTGCCATTCTCTTCATAGTTCCTCTCCAGTCTGCCATGAGAGAACGGCTGCCTCCTTCCACCAGCCTCACACCGTCATGTTCGGAGCAGGTGAGCTCGCCAATCTTACCAGTTGAGGCATGTCTAGCTGAGACTGCGGTGGCACAGACTTGGAGAAGAGATTAATTTCCTATGTAGTGGAACCCTTTGGAGTCCATATTGGAGCTTCCACTTCTCCACAGAGCAACCCCTGGAGAGCCGAAGGAGCCCTACAGACCACCTCTAAATCATCCCAGTCAAAGACGGCTTCATACACCAGGGACAACAATTGCTTAGCCCTCACGTCCACTCTGCCTGAACACAGACCATCTCCATTCACAGTCCTTACAGACTCTGAGCAGTTCACCTCAGCCCACTCATACACAGAGGCGTCCACAGACCCTTTTCAGACCCCCTTAAAATTCTTCTAGTCAAGTCAAATGTATTTGTATGGCCCAAAATCACAATACATGTCTCAATCGGCTTCACAGGCCCACACAGGTACAACACCCCCTGACTAAACTCCCAAAGATAAGGAAAAACTCCCGCAAAAAACCATAATAGGAAAAAAGGGAAGAAACCTTAGATGGGCAATTTGATGGGAGATCCCCCCAACCAGAAAGCCAGACGTGCACTTGGTGTTGAAGTGGGTAATAAATGGAGGGGAAAAAAGTAAACAAGGTAGTAATAATAGTAATGATAAAAATAATAGTGATGATAAAAAAATACAGGGAAAATCATAGAATGGTATAATAGGTAAGCAGGGACCACAGGGCATTACAGCGTCAATAGAGATGGCGTTAATGATGTCCAACAAGTAATCACGCATGGTGATCACACAGTAGAAAAACATCATTACTGTCTGAAGGTTGCCACCCAGAGTGATCCACATTGACCACAGTGTCATTAGAGCTAGCATCAGTAGTGTCAGAGACAGGTTAACATCCAGGTGATCCAAGAAGCACGACGAACGCACGACTCTGGGGACAGCCCCTGACGGGAAGGCAAAGCACAGGCCTGGCACCCAGAGCAGAGACTCCGCCTACTGGACAGGTACATTCAGGAAAGACAGCCAGGGTGGGAGGCAGGACCAGGGCACCGCCTTCACCTCAGGAGCTAGTCTGGAACATATACATGAACACAGACAGACAGGGAGGGAGACAGAGAGACAGACTCCAGAGCTGCACCTCAATCATACAGACACACCCAATAGAGAAACATAACAGCAAGCAAAAGGATAGAGCATCAACCCCTAAAAACAGTTTTCCACAAAAAAACTAATTAAAAAAGCCATCTTTGCCCCATTAGCCAACTTTCGCGGGGTTAAGCATGCTCATTAATTTTTTATTTTTTATTTAATTAAGCTAGCGTGAAGGGAGTGGTATCATATGAAGCTGGACAACATAAGGAATCCATTGGTACCAAGCAAGTCATGCTAGCTTATTAGGTAGGTGGCTTAATAATGCTCCAAAGTTGGGCAAAATCTTGGCAAGGAAAAGAATTGCAGGGCCATTTTCAAAAGGGTCGCTTGACCTCTCACCTCAAGATATCTGGATGAAAATGGGTTCTATGGATACCCAAGAGTCTTCCCCCTTACAGACATGCTGAATTTATGCTAATCACATGTAGGTTTGGGGTAACATCATGTAGTTTTTTTGCATGTAGTACAAATGTGCTATTTTAAAAATGAAGTGAATTTGCCTATTCTCAGCAGTCTTGGAATGGCATAAATTGGGTAAGACTGTAAAGCTGAGACTCCAGACTTGTGGATCTGATGAGCCCAACTGTATTCATGTGTGATGATGTTAGTCCCCATAGTAGCCATTTCAATATAGTGAGATCATTTTTCTTTTCTTCTTCTTTTTTTTTTAATAATAAAATTTTTTTTTTTTTACTTGACCTCACTGTATAAAATTACCTATTGTGACCTTTAGCATAACTACAGCCTCATGACACTTTACAACCATAAACTAGAGACCTCAGCCATTCAGAGTATGTATGACTTTCCTAGGTCTATTGACAATAGGGAGGGTTATCTGAGCCATTTTCAGAAGTGCTCACCATCCAATCGCAGAAAAATGCAATGCTTGCAGAAATCTCCAGGTGTCAAAGGTTTTTGATACCAAATCAGGGCATACATTTTTATAAGGTGTTCTTCAAGGTCTTGGTGTCTTAATGGGATATTCTGGAGTGATTTTTGACCATGTTTATCATTTCTCGAATGGTCAAAAATGGTTACATTTTGCATCAAATCTGTGTAACAAATTGTCTCAACCCAAAAATGTATGCAACAACTTGATGGTTATCATTAGGCATAGATATAATGTTCCAGGCCTCTATGAACTCAGAATTGTAATAATTTCAATAGGCACGATTCAAAACATGTTTATTGCATATTAATAGACATCTAGGAAACAGAAAGTTGGCAGAGTGGTTGACAGCTGGCTGGGTCTGGTTGTGGGTTGTGTTGGAGCCTGTGACATACAGTTGACACACAGCGTTGAGCTGCATCTCAAATGATGCCTTAGGGTCCCAGCTTTCCAACGGGGTGTGTGGCGCCTACTGCTGACTTTGACTTTGACCTTGGAACCACCTTGAAAAAGTCTTAGGGCATAAGTGGTTAATGACCCCTTATGACCTTTTGTTTTGTTCACAGTCCTAGTAACCTTTCCCACTCTCTGAAGATAGTTGTTCATGTTCACAGATAACAATAATAAAAAGAATAGCCTAACCTAATTCTCATTGAAAACTTGTCTCCATTCCCCTATCAAAAGTCATGGGAGATGACCATTTAGAGGCTGTTTTTCTTTTTCTTTCTTTCTTTCTTTTTTTCCCCTTTTTTTCAATCTCATGGGAAGCATGCCCCCGGACCCCCCTAGAGGGAGCTGAGCCCCCCTAAAGTTAAAACTCTGGAGACCCCCTGCCTGTACACAGAGGTAAAACTGTGTAAGACTTTTACATTTCCAAAGTGCAAGCCCCGTCACAGTGAGATTCTAACGCCCACACATATCGGGGTGTGGAACCAGTTCTGATCCACAGCCTAGTTGTCAACAAGCATTGACAAGTAGTTGAGAGGCTCCTCCTCTCAGGCTCCTCTCGGGAGATCAATATCCCAGCGGTCTCCACTCTACATAGTGACTCATCTCCAATCTACCAGCACAGCGACTGCTTCCCTCCACCAAGCTCCACGCCGTTTATGGTCTGGTTGCTCGGTGGCTTGATCCTGGAGACCTGTGCTCCAGTGCAGGAACACCAGTATCACTTCCAAAGGAGCCATGACTATCTGTCAGTAGGTATGTCCTGCGCTGTGGAAGCCCACACGGTCTGAGGAGTGGGATGAAGAGTGAAACGGCTTGGCACAGTATATGAACTTCTTCTCTTTTGAGGTGTTTCTGTGCATCCTCTAGTTTTATCTGCGATCATTGGTGTCAAACAGGAACTCACAGGAAACTGCTGACTCTTGTATACACGGCCACACAGTCTCATCTTTATCATACAGTCTCATCTTTGTCATACGGTAGTCACTTGTTGTGTGTTGACAGTTTTTGTTGCTTTGGGAGCTGAATCCATGTTTGCAGCATCAACCATGGCTATGTGCCTCTTTGTTTGTTTATTTTTATGATTATTCATAAAAAAAATTTTTGCTCCAACCTGAAGTGGCATTTCTTTGAAAGCAATCAAATCCCACTTTCATGTTCTTGTTAAGCCTGTTTACATAGCATCAGAGTCTGTATTTTATTTTTTACTAAGTCATAACTCATAGTAACACCCCATCTGCATATGACTGCTCATCAACAGCAAAGCTTTGAACGTGAGACGGTTTTGTTCTTGTGTGACTTTGACTTGGTGTACATTTCCCTACATGGTATAATGAATGAATGAATGAATGAATGAATGAATGAATGAATGACTGAACCATACCAAGGGAACATAAGAATAAATAACATTGTATTTACTTAGATGGTCATTGCTTCAGAATCATTCATTTCTCTTACCCACTGGATCATTGTGAGAATATGGCTGGTATGATAATAAAAACAAGGTGAAAGTGACACACTCCTTATTGACTTGATGCCAACTTTACATCAGGAATTACTTGAACAGGGCGTGGTAAAGCGAAGATTGATATGGCAAAACCTTGCCACACCTCACTAACTGACCACTTACAGTCATATCAAACAGAGGAATGCGCAACTCAAAGCTCCTACTGTTCTAAGTATGATCCAACGCCTCACTACAGGGTCCTTTAAAGACTACTGCTAACTACTCCCTTAAGAGTAGAGAAGCTACACTGCAAAAAAATTAAAAAATAAAATCTTGATTTTAACAAGAGATTTAGTTTTATATCAAAATCTTAGTTTTCTTGAGAGCAGTGGGAGTGGAACTGCCAAAGGGGTGAGATCATTTCACTTGTTTGGATGCAGCTCTGCTTAGTTCAAGGACTTTCTAAAAAACAAGCAACATTATCTTGAATTGATTCAAGTGATGTGCTTTGATTCAAGTCTATCACTTTTGTCTAGAAATGTCTTGAAACAAGTTAAAGGTATAATCTGTAATGCCGTCAAACAGCGACCTCAGGGCAAAAGAGCCCTGCTTGGTATTGTGCTTTGTTTACTTTTTTGTTTTGGTCTGATGTGTGGGTTGGAGTTTAGTAACTGTGAATTTCTCCAGACCTCTCTTGATAGAGCCTGAGGTGTGGCCAGCAGTAGCAACCATGTTTGCCAAGAAGTCGCTGTTTGATGACATTACAGATTCTACCTTTAAGTCGTCTGAAAACAAGTGCAATTGTCTCACCCCATTGGCAGATTCCCCCCCCCTTGTTTTAACAAAAAGAAGACGTTAAGACTCAATACAATATTTCATTACTTGTTAAGGTTGAGACATTTTTTTGCAGTGTATGTTATGGTAAATGTGGTTATGTGGTAAACGGTTATTTTGCACATTTCCCAGGATATATGCACATTCCCCTTGGGTCTGTAAATGTGAGATTTTTTAGGCCAATAATCTGTTAATAAGGCTCTAATACAGTGAACACTTTATGGTTTATATCCTAATCTGTTCCAATTCAAATTTTCCTAATTTTCCTCTCACATTTACCGACCTGACGGGGAACGTACATATTATATCCTGGAAAATGTGCAAAATCACCAGTTTTCCTGCATTTACCGTAACATATAGCCTATGTTGCACTCCCAGCCGGGGTCTGACCCCATCTGGGTTTCTATTCAAATAACACCGCTCATCATCTGTGTCCCTTCAGGAGCCTTAAAGCAGCACACAAGTCTTCTTGTCCTTGAAAGGGTTGGAGGAGGCGGTGATACCGGTGAGGAGTGGGTCACTACGCCGGTGCTCCTGGCAGTATTGGACCAACTCTGCCGCTGCCAGGGAGAGCTGTTGGGACAGCAAAAGGGACACTGTGCTATTATACGACTTATCTGGAGACTGACTCAAAGACTATGCCGTTTAAAAAAAGAAAAATTCCGATAATGCTCAAGGGATGATCAGGGATGTGCAATACCATAGAGTTTGGCCACCATGTTGGAGGTGGTACATTTATGCCTGCAATGCCGTAATAGTGCTACTAATAGGTTTTTTTTAATAAACCACATGAAAAGGACATTAAGCTTAATGGTAGAATCTGTATCGCCGGCTAACAGCAATACATTTCTTGTGTTGGTCTGGTGTGTGGGCTGGAGTTGAGTGGGGATAGGGGAGGGGTTGCTATTGCTGGCCACACCTCAGATTCTGCCAAGAGAAATCTGGAGAAATTCACAGTATGATAACTTACTATATACTATATAGCTATATATATATACCATATTATAGCTATATAGTAACTTATTATACTGTGAACTGGAACAAATGGACAGAATGTGGACCTCTTGGAATGTTAGACGTTTCAACTAGTTGTATGATTTTCTTCTCTAAGATAACGCAGGTACATACATGTGCATGAGGATAGGTTACATGCAGGTAAGGCGTGGTTACATTTAGTTTAGTTTAGTTTATTAGGATCCCCATTAGCTGCAGCATAGCATACCTTCCTGGGGTCTGACACATATTTAAAATGACAAGATACAATACATAACAACAAATACAAACATAATATATCACATGAGACCAAAATAGTCAAAAAAAGCCAAAAAATAGAAAAATTTAAAATAAAATTTAAAAAAATAAAGTAAAATATAAAAATAAAATGTATTCTTTCATGTTTTGTGCAAAAGACCCAGAGGCAACCAGCTTCACTGTTCTGAGGCAAAATAAGAGGAAACATCATGACAAGGATTTTTTTCTGTATTCATATTTGTGAATAAATGTTT
>OMKL01139114.1:0-10659 GCA_900302295.1 Parasudis fraserbrunneri | reverse complement strand
TCAGCGATGTAAAATGGCAATCTCAATGTGAAAATGGTAACAAATAGAATCCTCCAACTAAACGTGGCAACTTATGTCTGACTCTAGCAACAACAGACAAGGGGACACACACGACTGTAAGATCTGAATCTTCGACAAGACATAATTGGTTGGTTCCAAACAGAAGCAGTGTAGTAGGCTACCGCCCTCTTGCGGTCAGAAGGTGTAACTATATCTATTTTACTGGACAACGATGAAAATGTATTCAAATCAAATAAGTTGGCCGATTTGAAAAACAATTTGACACTTAAGACCCTTGGCTGCTGTCAGCCTATGTGCGACAGCACAGGAACGTAGGTTTCACCCAAATCTGCCCTGTAATCTGCGAGATATGCCTTGTGACACACACACACACACACACGTGACCGATTTGATAATTTCTGCCCTGGCCATCGGCCGTGGGTGGCGATAATAATCAAGCCTCTTGTTCCCATCCAGAAAAGCAGCATCTATGATAGGCCTAGGGCTATAGGAGCCATTTTGCGAGATTAAAAATGGCATATACCTTGGGAGCCGCAATTTATGGAAACCTTATGAATTTAAAGATGAAACAATTTGTATATCAGTGTAACAAGGTTGAAACCTTGCAATGGTGGCCCCTTGGTGTAAACTCACTCCTGAAGTTAAATACCCCCACTTTGCCATCTGAATTGGATGCTTTTCAGGTGGCAGAATGGATAAGACCATAGTATTCACGAAGGGTTCACGGTTCGACGCTGTCGGAGGACAGGTGCCGAGTGCGAAGTGCCTGCCAGTACTTAGTGTTCACCGTTACATCAGCATAGGTTTATTAATATCCATTAATTCTAGGCTTCGTTTACAAAAGAGAAACGGAGACAAAAGAGAATACAATTAGGAAGGCACGCGTTGTCAGTCATCATTGTATTCATAATGGTGATTACACTCCTGTGGATCGCCGTGTTTGTACAGGTAGCAGGCACAACCAATGCCTGCTGCTGAGGAAGAGAGAGAGCACCAAGACAAGAGGGCAGCCTGAATAGGCTCCAAAAATTATGATGACACAAATTTGTGGCGAAAGAAAGACATGGTTGATAATTGTGCTCATGCCAAATTTGCCATAGGTTGCCGACCACTGGCCTAGGCTTTCTGGATTTATTTAATGTTAAACGATTGTATTTTTTACTTCACCAAAGGCGTGTTTCTCTGGTGCAATAGCATTGACAACATCAGTAGGCTGTAGGCCTATGCATTATATTTATAAATAAGTGGCCTATTGGGTTTATGTTCACCAATATTACAACTTTTTTACCATTTTGATGGTAAAACCAATGAACACATTTAAAATAACAGACATTTGACAAATGCCACAAAATTAGCTAGTTCATAATCACAACACAGAGAATCCCATGGATTCTTCTCTGCAGTGTAAAGACGCCAATTCCGGGTAAAAGGTGGATAAAGAATGTCAGTGGAAATAGATCATCATTAACTTTACCCTGGGTCTGCATTTTAACCTGGCTCTGCAGTGTAAAGAGGGCTTTAGTTCCCCATGTCCCCTGTCATTTTTTATTATTATTTGAAAAAAATTTACTTTTGTTTTCCCATGATTGCACAACTCTGGTACATAATGAAAAACTGTCTGTACAGTTCAGTACAAATTGTGCACAAGGAACAACAAACAACAATGGATAGAACAACAAAAACAAGTTAGTGTTCCTCTTGAAGTGATGAGAGGAGAGGCAAGGATGACACCGTGGGTTGAGTTCACTAAGATCTCTCTCACCCTCCGGTCTAGCTACCAAGTCTTTCATCCTTTCTTCATTCTGTGTATCTTTCAAATGGGTGCTGCCTAGAGGGCCTTGAGGGAGAATGCCACACTAACTCATTGTGGGCTTTGTGTATTAGCGACATTCACATCCACGGTCGGCAAACCTCTAGAAGAAGGAGCCTGATATACATTCAGAAAATGGCACACTAGCGTCATCTTCACATCATCCCGTCTCTCTTTCACAATCTGTTTTCACCTTCTGAGGTTTTCCGTTTAACTGTGGAACCCGAGTGGATAGAATGGCCATACCCATTCAAATATACATTCTTGAATTGTTTTTGGGCTGGTGCAATTTAAAATGGCTGCCACTGAATATTTGTTAAAATCATCACGGAAATCAGTGCTGGTTTGGTGCATGAGACTCAGGAAATTGATGTCATCGTGACAAAGGCATCATTTGGATTAACATTCCAGTGGTTAGTTCCATTCCAGTCTTAGTGAGTCCTTGTCTTAGTAAGTCTTAGTAAGTGCAAAGTTGGGCTGTGAGATGGCAGCCTCAGTGAAACGCTCTCCGGTACTATTTTTGTTTTTTTCTATTTTCATTGTGCTCGTTCACTCAAATCCGATTACTTGCGATAGAGATGAATTGCTCAACATCAGGCAGTTCACTCCAGATAGTTTTTCACCAGTTTTCACAAACCTGGAAAGTTTTTTGGAAATACTAGTTGTCGGAGCAGCAGCTTTCTGTGGGGAATGGAGGAGATGCAGACGGGGGAAGCGTGCCAGTGCACTAGTGAGACTCCGACAGCGGGGACTTCAAACTGCGCTCTCATTGATACACCTGGCAAACCTTCGCTCCTTGCCCAACAAAATGGACGAGCTGCTTCTCCTCAACAGGACGAACGAGGGCTTAGCACGCTCTGCTGCCCTCTGCTTCGCTGAAACTTTGGCTCAGCGAATCCACCCCCGACAGTGGATTACAGTGGATTGGTGTGGGGGGAGCTGTAGCTGCCTAAGTGCTTTTGGGAAGGCCTGAGAAAAGACCATTACAGTAGTCTAACCTACTGGAAATGAAAGTGTGAATTTGTTTTTCTAGGTCTTGATGTCTTTGACATGTATCCTCTAATTCTTGCTATATTCTTAAGATGATAATAGGCCGATTTTGTTATAGACTTGATGTGGGCGTTAAAATTTTGATCTGAGTCAATAATAACACCAAGATTTTTGACTTGGTTTTTGGACTTCAAAGAAAGGGAATCAAGATGTGCACCAGCTTTCAGCCTTTCTTCCTTGGCTCCAAAGACAATTATCTCAGTTTTGTCTTTGCTTAGTTGGAGGAAATTCTGGCACATCCAGTCATTGATTTGGTCAATGCACAGACACAGTGAGTCTATAGGAGCATAGTCACTTGATGAGAGAGCTTTGTATAGTTGAGTATCGTCCGCATAGTTATGGTACATGATTTTGTTCTTTTGCATAATTAGGCCCAGTGGGAGCATATAGAGCTTGAATAAAAGAGGTCCCAGAATTGACCCTTGAGGGACACCACATGTCATGCTAGTTCATTCAGATGTGTAGTTGCTAATGGAAACAAAATATTCCCTGTCTTGCAGATAGGACCTGAACCAATCTAAGGCCGTGCCGGAGAGTCCAACCCAGTTTTTCATTCTGTCTATTTGTATTGAATGGTCAACAGTATCGAAAGCAGCACTGAGATCCAATAACACGAGGATTTAAATTTTACCTGAGTGTGTTCATGTGAATGTCATTTAGAACCTTAATAAGTACAGTTTCAGTGCTGTGATGGGGTCAAAAACCTGACTGGAATTTGTCTAAGAGACCATTTGAAGTTAAAAAGTTGTTAAGTTGTTGGTAGACAACCTTTTCAATGATTTTACTGATAGGGTAGATTTGATATGGGTCTGTAGTTGCTTATTACAGAAGCATCCATCCTACACTTTTTTAGTAGAGGCTTAATAACTGCAGCTTTCAATGTCTTTGGAAAAATGGCTGATAGGAGGGAAGTGTTAACTATTTGCAGTAAATCAGTCGCCAAACAGCTGTAAACATTTTTAAAGAAGCATTTTGTACAGTTTCTTCAAGAGTTTTGTCGTCAATGACATTAAACTGGGCCATGGTTATCAAGTTACTTTTATGTGATTGTAGTGGTGACACAATTAATGTGGACTTGCTGACAGTTAATGTCAATGATAGACTAATGTTTTGAATTTTATCCCTAAAGAAAGACGCAAACTCATTGCATTTATCAGCGGAAGAAGTTCAGGGACTATTTCTGCCAGGGTGTTACTCAACAGTGGGAAATAAAGTGTGTGCATTATTTATGTTTTTGTTGATGATGTCAGAGAAGAAAGATTGTCTAGCACTTTTCAACTCCAGATTGTAGGAATGTCTCTCTTTATAGATATATAGATATACAGTGTATAATGTGTATATCTCGGAAGTTTGTTGTTTGCTCTTTTTTCCCCTTTCTTTTCTTTTCTTTTCTTTTGTGTAAATACATGAACAGCCACTAAACCGCATTCAAATTGCTTGTATGCGCACACGTACTTGGCAAATAAAGCTGATTCTGATTCTCGTGGTTGTGTCAAACATTCCAACAAGAGTCTCATGCACAGTGTCAGCTCTCATTCCCCTGACAGCATCATCCAAATTCTATGGCAGCACTCACAGGCATACCAAAGGAAATTACTTGCAAAGGGCCTTACTATCCATTCAATCAAGTTCTGTGCTTTTACCATTTCTCTCCCTCTCTCTCTGTCTCTCTCTCTCTCTCTCTCTCTCTCTCTCATTTTCTCTCTCCCTTTTTTTTATTTTTTATAAAAGTGAATAGGACAGTCACTCCCTTGTGGAAGAGACAGAACTGTGCCTTTGCAGAGTGCTTGATGGATGAGTCGGTAACTGTCTGAAGAGCTCACATGGGTGCATAAGCAGAAGACGTATCACCCATCAGTTGACTCATCTAGCTCACCGTAGAGAGAAGGGGGAGAGGGGGTGGGGGGGGAAGCCTGTAAAATATGGCTCCTTTAACAAATCCAAAAGTAGATAGTGGAATACGGTAAATCACAGGCCCAACCTGTCCTACTCACTATGATTGTTCCACCCCTTCTCCCCGTCTCGAGACTTGTCTGTTATAAATATCAGGGCTGAACAATCTAAGGCTCTTTGATCTCTCTTGTCACTCTCCTTGACACTGCGCCCCTCTCTCTCTTACACACACACACACACACACACACACAATACACACATTCACATACTCACACACATGCACGCACGCACGCACACACACACGCACACACACACAAACAAACACGTGCCCTGGTGTCTGCTGCCTCTCTTTTATTGGACTAAAGTTCATTCTTCACAGAAGCTTTTTCTTTCTTTTTTTTTTTCTTTTTTTTACTGTTGTGAGCTTTCCTCTGACAAATAAACTCTGACAAAAAAACTGCCCTGTCCCCCCTCCCTTTTTTGTATCCACAGTTCTTCATCCTCCTTCTCCTCATCTTCTTCTTGGAGATTCTGTCCATCATGCTTTTCTTCATATACCAAGACCAGGTAAGACATGTTGCCTGTTGTCAGCATTTACAGTTACTGTATTCAGCACTTATTACATTGTGGTTTTGTTCATCTGAGCAAGGTAATGACTACGCCTAGTTAAACCAGGTTTACCCAATGTATGCCAATCACATATCGGTACAGTGGTACAATAAATATCCACGGATCACGTAGGGCACTCATGTTGCACTCAGTAGCTGACACACATGAAATGAGATGGGTCACTGTTGGATAAGTTCAGACAAGGTTGTCACGTTGAGGGGTAAAAAGACAAAACTCTCTCCACGAATGACTTATTTAATGGGATTGTTTGAACATCGCTTCAGATGCTTCTGTTTTTGGTTGCCGCTTGCACAGATATGGGGGGGGGGGAGTCCCTGGCCCACAGCAGAAAAAAACCGACATAGTGTCACACTTTCCCCTTGTTCATAAATCTCAATTTGTTTCAGCTTGTCTATTTTACGTGCTTTCCCAGTAAATAAATTAGTCAAGCAAGGGGAGAAACGGAGCCGCTCCTTTTTTAGATGTATTTGTAATTTGTAAATCGTGCACATTTTCAACTACGAAATGAATAACTGAGACAATGAGGAGACAGATCACTAGTAGTTTTGAATAGGGAAATCCTTAACATTAATGATGGCTGGCAACAACGAAACTACTTGCTACAAAATAAACATATTAAGTGAAAATAATAAAATGTGATGTGATTTTACGAGTGCCATTGTAATCAATGACTGAATGTTGAGGTGAAATGTGAATTTTAAAGATGTTTAAAATTAATCACGATCTCTGCTAAAAAGGACTAGAAGCTGTTCTAAGCATTTAGGCATTTTTCTCTTACAAAATTCTCCTTTTTAACCAAATTAACCATTCTGTGTTGTCACTAATTTACCAGTGACTTCAAATATGACAGAAAAACAATGATATGTATGACAGATTCTATACGGATGACTCCACATTCAAAGAGACAGGAGTCTGGTCTTGTTAGTCTTATTAGTCCCCGTTATCAAGATGGGGGCAGGGTGAACTGACTTCTCTAGACAGATATTATTAATAACGTGGTCTGGGACATTACAAATTCCGTCCTTGAAGGATAAGGCCAATGTAATTAAAATATTTTCTTGTTGTCAACATAGCCTATGAAAAGACCAAAAACCGACAATACATTTCTCCTAGTCACAAGTATGGTCCATCTAGCCAACACCAGATGTAGCTCATATCCAAAAGTCATAGAACTTGATTGTTATCAAAAAAGGGTTAAAACAAGTCACAGAGCTGCAGTGTTGCTTTGCTCAGCATAATTAATTGTTGTGATGAACTCGGGCATCATACTTTCTCCTGGACTCTTTTTTCTCTCCATTGATAGATCGATAGAGCTTGTTGCCTTTTGAAATAAATTTTTTAATAACTACAAAACCCCTGTTTATCATGATAATACATTACAATATTTGAATCTTTTCGCAGACTATGTTGACAATAAGAAAAGCATAAAATTACACTGGCCCTATCCTTTAAGTGTGTCGCCCAATGACAAATCTTCCTCTAATCTATGCTGTACTTATGCTGTATTATTCATGAGTAAGAAACACAAATTGGCTGCCCCAAGGGACAGAGGCCAAGGTTGCTTCTGTTTGTATTGCCTGTGTATCCTTTGGTAAATAGAAATCTCCTTTGATATTTCCTCTACCCTTTGGTTCTGTTCACACCATAGCATTTGACTCCCTCTCTGGGCTTTATTGGCTTTTATCTCTTTGTTATGGTAATTGTAATTCTGGCATGGTACAGGGGTGTCATTACCCTATTTAGCTATTGCAGTGGATTCCCCTTGCAGTTTTGTGTTTTGTGATGTAATCCCATGAGCCTTCCTGGACTGGCGTAGTCTCCTGACCCACACGACCAATCGGCGCTGTTTCCCTAATTGGAAGTTGTCCCTCGTCAG
Source organism: Parasudis fraserbrunneri (assembly GCA_900302295.1). NCBI lineage: Eukaryota > Metazoa > Chordata > Actinopteri > Aulopiformes > Chlorophthalmidae > Parasudis > Parasudis fraserbrunneri. The sequence goes on along the minus strand of OMKL01139114.1, from coordinate 3,379 downwards.
GCCTCACCTTTCACTCGGCATCTGTGTCCACGGACGTTTTATGCACCCCACCGTTCAGGCTCTGAATAATTCAGTTTTATCTGGATTTTTCTGTCCAAAAAGGATGATTAGCAATGGAACAAAAGAGGGAAGAAAAAAACCCATAAAAGTCAAGCGGTAGATAGGTGTAGGGCGTGCTCTAAGGGAATACCAATGAAGAACGGGTGGTTATTACCGCTAGTGTCATTGATATTCTCAAAACAGCAGGGAGCCTCAGCAACGTGGACAAGAACAATTAATACCACCAGGGTGGATATCACTATGTTCATCATTCTCTCATCTGGTTGGCTGAAAGTGCAATATATTTGTACAAAAGTGGTACCATGGTGATACATAACGTTTACCATGGCCAGTACCATGGTAAATTATTTATACAATGGCCAGTACCATGGTAAAACTGTAATTACCAATGGTAGTCTTACCATTATATATTTAGTTTTTTGGTCGAATGATGCCAAAAGGCTTTCAAGTCTGGCCATGCTCACTGGTCTTTTTTTCTTTTCTTTTCTTTCTATTTGTTTCACTTTATTGGTTACAAAAGGAGATGAGAGGCTTTCAGGAGATTTACATATACATTTACATCACATATTCATACAAGTATATATGGTGAAATGTTGCATTATCACTCCCAGGCAGTGCACAATGCAAGTAAAAAAAAAAATATAAATGTTAAATATAAAATGTCAAAATATACAAAGTACAAAAATGCAGTATACAATACACAACAGTAAACAAAAAAACAAAACATGGTTAAAAGTGAGTGCAGTAATGCATCAGAGCCATGTTTATTGTTCATGGCTCTGATGGCCTGTGGGAAGAAACTCTTCCTCAGTCTCTCATTTTGTGATTTGTGGCTGTGCAAGTGCTTGCCTGATGGCAGTCACATAAACAGTCCATTGCTGGGGTGGTGGGGGTCTTTTACAATCCTCCTAGCTCTACTTATGCACCTCCTGTTGTATAGGCTCTGCAGGGAGGGAAGTGTGGTACCCATAGAATGCTCAGCCGATCACACAATCCTCTGCAGGGCCCTCCTGTCCTGAGAGGAGCTGTTCCCATATCAGGCGGTTAGGCACCCTGTCAGGATGCTCTGCACTGCAGCAGAGTAGAAAGATAGCAGGAGCTTAATTTTAATGGAAGCAGTTGATGTCACCAGAAAGCATGAATAGCCCAATTAAAATAGTTTTTAGTCAATGAGGTGATATTGAAGATTGATGCATGAATGTTTCACTATCTAGATAGTTCACAACCTTGTCCTCGTGGCTTTATTGCAACATCAAGTGACAATTAACCAGGGCTGACATATCTACATCAGTATTATAGCAGTGCTATAAAAATAAAAAAAATAATAATACAGAATCCATCTTAACATATGCTATTCTTTGTAAGGACAGTTCTTACACCTCAAGGCTAAATGGTTAGTTAATAGATTCTAATCCCTGTGGAGTTCTAGCAGTAGCACAGGTAATGGGGTGAACAATGGAATGGAATTTGCCAGCAGAATATGGTAGGGTTCATTGGGTCAATGCAGTTGATGGAATACTCATTTGGTTATAGCTGTTCTCACTCTCCCGGTAATGCCCTTTCAGAAGGCCCCTGAGGAGTATATAAAGTCGTTATGTTTTGAATTATATTTACATGTTTCATAGTCAATTATGGAAATTAGGTGAAATCCCAAATCAATAACTGAAACATAGGGATTTTGGGTTCAAGCAATGAAAAAGGCTTACTATTTTAAAATGGACTATGCGCATAAAGATTATGACTATGCGCAAATTACCTTTTTCATACTTGTCCAACAGTGCAAAGCATCCACATATTTAGATATTCCTATGTTGGCAGTTTGGACAGAGAGCAGATTGTAGAGGAAACTCTGCATGCACATTGCACTGTGACAGGCCCAGGAAAACTGAGTGATGTAAATCCAGGAGACATCTATTATGCATATTGTCATTTCTTAGATTTTTGATTCAAGTCTAATACCCAAATGGCACCAAGAGGGATATCTATCAAAATAGATTTGTGATCTTTAAATTCACATGCTGGGCTAATATTAAACATCATGCAGCAAACAGGTTTCATTTTGACACTTATAAATGGCATTATAGTGAAAGGTATAAGGACAATAACAAAAGGCTTTCATTTAGATACTGCCTCCGCTACAACTTCATCATATTGACCTCGATTTTACAGGATGTTTATGGCCCATATCTTGACCTGCTAGCATCATAAGTGCCTTCACCTACACCAGGATGGTCAAGGCTGTTTGCTCAATACAGTATGTAATATAATATACAATGCTGTCCATTGTCCTCACTGTTTGTTGGTTGACTGAGCTTCAAATCACGCTACAGCTAACATTTTGAAAGAGCATGTCTCCTGCCCTGTTTGTCGTAAGGTCACAAAATCTGACACCTATTGATTTTGGTGACCCCATGACCTTTCCTCTAGCACCACCATCATGCCAAACTGAGAAAAAGATATCTCGAAAAAGTAATGGCCGGATTGCCATAAAATTTGCTGTACCTTTCATCTAGCGCCACCATCAGGCCAACATTTTTTATTTTCAAATGAGCGTGTCTCCTGACCCATTAGTGATACAGTCACAAACTTTGCTGTGAATATTCATAGGCTGATCATTTTGGTGACCCTGTGACCTTTCCTCTAGCACCACCACCACATTAATTTATAATCTGGGTCTATTGAGACTGGCAATATTGGCCACTCTTCTGTCATCTACCCAGTAAAATGTTGCATGTGAAAGTAAGGGCAAAGTGGAGAAATTGTTAGGCCTTGGTGGAGGTCTGCAGTGCACTATACAGAGTTTAATGTTTTAACCTACACACATGTAAACATAGAACAAATAATAACAAATATACGGGCTGCATAAAGACAACGCCAGTCCCGTGCCTCTATGCACTGGCTGGCATTGCCCCCCCTCACATCAGACGTTCCATCGTCACCCAAGATGAGCGGAGAGCACAGGAGTCTGACATGAGGCACCCCCTGTACGGACACACAGCACCCCCATCCAGACTGAAATCCAGGGCCAGTTTCCTGCACACAGTCCCTCCTCTCCAGTCCACCAAGGAAACGGCACGGACCAACATCTGGAGGGTTGAATGGCCCCAACTCAACACCCGAGCCGAATGGATGGAGAGAGGAATAACACCGACTGAATGCCTCGCCAGTGGACACCACCTCCCATGGCCGACCTGGAAGACCCTCAACAGACTGCGAGTGGAGCAGGGGAGGTGCAAAGCACTGTTGAGGACATGGAACTACCACACAGAGGACACGTGTGGCTGCGGAGCAGTACAGACAATGTCCCACCTGCTGGAAT
>OMKL01139109.1:0-14582 GCA_900302295.1 Parasudis fraserbrunneri | reverse complement strand
TGGATACAGTAAATGAGGAGATGGGAGAGAGGAGAGAGTCAGAGAAAGTCAGTGAGAGAGAGAGAGAGAGAGAGAGATAGAGAGAGAGAGAGAGAGACAGAGGGAGAGAGAGAAAGAGAGAGAGAGAGTGAGAGAGAATCTGCCACTCATGGTTGCTACTCTCTCCTTGCTAATTGGTATTTTTGTAATAACACCATCTGTTCTTTAAGAAAGTCAGACACACACACACAGTCTCCAGAAAGATGCCACAGCTCCTGAATACATTTACTGCCAGCCAAGGCAAACAACTCACCAGCCCTAGGCTTCTTTCAACACAATACATATCCTATAGGAGATGGGCTCGCAGCATCTGCTGTATAATGACTGGGGATTCTGGTGCTAAACTTGGTTTTCTGCCAGTGATTCTCAAATAGTGTAAATATGTATTATTTTGCACTTCAGATAAGTGTGAAAAACACAACCATCATAGGCTGCTATCTCATCTTTGCCTACTTTTTCTCTGCAAATAGACAAACACACATTAACCACAAAACAAATCAAGATACATTTATAAAATGACACATTTGAGTCTTTTGTTTATGTGAATAACAATACTTCCAAGCCAACTGGCCACATCCCAAACATTGTCCATATGCCAACTGCCATTCCCAGATGAAGGTGTACAACTTTGTTACAAAGGTACCTTTATTGTTGAGTGTAAAATTGTCTTTGTATCCTGGGTAAACTTAAGGAAATAGGATAGAAGTTGGTTGCCATCATGTGGATGAACGTCGCAATTACAGCGAGGTAAGATGCAGGAAGAGGTGCTTGAGACCCAGGATGAGATACCTTGGGATTTTCTTAACAGGAAAAAATGACCTGTCCTTAAATAATTGTTGTTGTTGTTGTTGTTTACAGTTTGTACCATTCATAGAAATAGAAATGTAATAATCAAATAATTAATTAAAATAATATTATTGTATTATCATGAAAGATTATAATAGGCCTATTTATATCATATGAATATAACAAAAAAAAATTCTATAATACCATTGTACAGATAATACAACTGTGCTGTATGCCATGTTGCAAAAATAACTGATGATGAATCTGCATACCTTGTGTATGTGGTGTATTGTGTATAGTCTATCACATGTTTTAGCACATGTCTTAGTATGTACTATGTTGATATTTCTCTGCACCAATTCCACCACTGGATATTCCTGTGCATTTACTGTACTTGGCAAATTAAGTGTTGTTTAATGTCTGACATTGGCCTTTTTCAAAAAAAAAAATTTTTTTGTTGTTCTCAGTATATTAGAGTATCTCAGAACACTATGTGACTGGCAAAGACTGACACAGAAGAGAAGAGGTGAGGAATTAGACAAAATCACTCCTGAAGTTAGTTAACTGGATAGATAAACCTTTGTCCATCTGACACTGATAACATGATGTAATTAGAAACACGTGTCCATAAAGTCACAAACAATCAATACTGGGGAAGCTACACTGAAAGCATAGTTTTGCAAGTTTCCAATGACTTCACACGGGAAGAAGTTGAACTACAGCAAAGCTACCCTCAGGAGAAATATAGTTTTGTTAACTAAAGTTACTTAGAAATATTAGTTCAAACTACTTACAATTTTGTTTTAATCATATCCACATATGCAAAGCAATACAAAATTATTACAAAATATAATACAAAAGGAAGTCACATGACTGCATAATATACCACTCAATTTAGTTTATTGCTAAAGTTATAGTGCACACATGTCATTTTAATAGGTACCTGCCAATCAGACATGAACCAACCCTAAAGAACCCTTATATCTAATCTGGTTTCTTCACCGAAAAAAGTGCAAGGAGTGTTCATTTTTGTTGTATGTGCTTTGCATAATCATAACAGTTAAAACAGTCAACAAAAATGTTATACATGAACTTGTTTATCTTGAACTTTTACTTTTTTAGACCATTTAACAACTTAATCAGAACAATGGTCTAAAGAACTTCCTTGTGAGAGCAGAATCTCTTATTTATATGACACATGGGCAGTCTTTCAAAGTGTTCATTCCTTCATTTGATAGACAAAGAAATAGATTGTAGTTTAAGGGGTTAACTACACCTCAAAATAGAAAAAAAAAAGTAATAAACAACTACAATAACTTTGCAAATTTTAAATTAGTTGAACTACCAGCAAGCTACTGCAAAATGTAGTTTAACTACTATAATTACATGTTGTGAAGCTACTCCCCAACACTGCAAACAATCTATGAACAAAACACATAATATCCCATGAATTGATGCAACAGAACAAAGTCCTATCAGAGGACCTCATATAGGCTACCATACACTGAATTTACACTTGCCTCAGCTGTGCCGGAGAATAGATCCTCCCTGAGTGCCTTGGGATTCCAGGCACACAGCTCAGTGCAATGACTGTGTTTTACATCGACAGTCTGTTACAGTGGGATCTCCCCTGCCTCAATCCCATGGATGATTAAGCACGATAATTAAGGTTTTTGGACATTTTCCACAGAGGAGCAGACGTGGCAGCTGGTGACATTCATGCATTCCCAAACACAGAGGAGGAAATTACAATGAAGCCCCCATTCATTTCAATGATCACAAATCCTGCCCTTGGCAACTGTTCAAAACCAGCCAAGCTGCTGTTAGAATTAGAGAGGTTGTGTTTTGTAGCGTTCTTTGTTGCGATGCAGGCAATGCACATGGCAGCTATTATAGAAACCATATGACCCAGGTGTTGGATTGTCCAGCGTGGTATTCTGTCTATTCCCATGAGCTTTATGTAGAAAGCTTTTAGAAGAAATCCAGCTAGATTCTTATATGTCACCTATGGTAGCCTTATTATAAGTCACAAGCTTGGATTTACAGTATGATTATTTGCATACATGACATTGGTACATTGAAACCATAGCCTACATTTAGACATATGAATATGAAATAGGCCATAGGCCTAAAACATATATGGGACAAATCGACATAGCCTATTCATGTACGATATATGTATTAAAATTGACACATTCATAAAACTTCGAAAACCCCTTTTACTTGTTGTAGCACCGTGTTGTAGCAAGTTTGGAAGCGCACCTACTCTCAGACCGTGATTAGAGTGTAGACAGTGAGCATTGAATGATCATTTGAAAGAAGTGGTGGAGCACCGCTCCCTTGCGCTCCCTCCCCCTAACCACATCCCTGTTGAAGAAGCCTTGAATATCAAATTGTTCTCCCATACCTTTCATACACAGCAAAGAGGACACAAAACGCCTCAATTTCCCATCATACATTGTTGTACCGGAAATACGAAGAAATTCCATGGAAACGGTAGATTGGCGTGATTTTGAAAGTCTTTGCTGCTAGCTTGCTACGATTAGCCTCCAATTTAGCAGGGAAAATCATACCTACAGGCTACGATAGCGGTCTTGTGCAATAAGTGTTATATCCTATCTTTACCGAATGGCCTTTCTCTCTGGAATGATGCTCCGTACCCCTGAAGCAAGAGATAGGTGAGGTTCTCGAGTTGCAAATCAAAGCTAACGTTAGCTAAGCTAATAAGCGTTATCTACCCACCAGGGATGAGCAGAGAGAACTATCAACCAAGAAAGATGCATATAGCTATTTTAACGCTACGTTTAGCTAGTTAAATCCTGAATTCGTTTATTAATCATTACACTATCTACAATTATTTGATATAACGTTAGGCTCTTCTTGCTTGCTCCATATGGACAAGTTAAAGGGATATCGTCAGTCCACACTTTTAAGAAGTTTGATTTATCTCGTTTTTTTTGTACATACGTCCAGTCAAATAGCACGTGTACCAGTGTTTTGTTTTCCGAGCAAACGGAAGCAGAAAATGTTATGCATGAAGTCAGTCGGGGGCGTGAGGCATTCTGACTTATGTTAACGTTACCTCGCAGTAACTTTATGCGTTACGTGCTTGACTGACACTAGCATGATGCTAACACTTGAAGATTGGTAAAAGTTGTGAAATAGGCTACTCAAAACAAACTCAGAGAACGCCCTAGCCACACCGTTCCACTGGGCGTAAAATAATAGAAAATATATACTTTGACTACACTACTGCTACATAATATTTACTGAATATAATTTGGCCTCTACCTTCAGTCAGTGTACAGTTGATTTCAAAATGCTGTGTTTCCAACCCGCCAGGGACAGCCAGACCAGACAGATCCAAGAGAACATCACCAACGTGGAAAAGCACTTTGGAGAGATGTGCCAGTTGTTTGCTGCCTATGTCAGGAAGACAGCCCGCTTAAGAGACAAGGGAGACATGGTGGTCAGAGAAATCGGCCTGTATGCAGACACCGAAACACCAAACCTTAAAAGGGGCATGAAACAGTTTGCTGAGCACCTGGCCAAGATACAAGATTATCGTCAAGCAGAGGTGATGCTCCTAAAATGATTGCTGGTTAGATTTGTAATATAACTTAAATATCCTCTCTTGGTAGCCTACCTAAACCTATTCACAGTCCAAACAGACAGATTGAATCAAGAAACTTTACTGGTAAATGGGAGTATTGGCACCATTTGAAAATGATGGAAGTGTCCAGTGGAGTGATTTTTGATATCCAGGGCCTAGACATTGTTTCCATGGACAGTTGACAATGCAGCCTAAGCTGAAGATTATCCATTTTACAGGTGGAGAGACTCGAAGCCAAAGTCGTAGAGCCTTTAAAAAGTTACGGGACAGTCGTGAAACTCAAAAGGGTAAGTATTATTCTGCATAAAATTCCTGAGTGCAAACTGGGTTTGTGGAATGTACAGTGTAGGCTGTCATTACCCTTCAGTGTCCACTTGAGGGCAACATTTGTTTATCTATTGCATTTCACTTTGCTTGTTGTGTCTCTTATTTCTGTCCCTGCTTACCCTACCCAGCATTGTATGAACACCTGTTTCAGAAATTTGAACAACGTGAAGAGTGTTTGATTAAACTTCTCAGGCTGGGAAATTAAGCACCATTCTTTGAATCTGGACACAAAAAAGAATAAAATAAATAAGCATTCTGAACTGCCTATATGTTTTCCGACACATTAACGTAGTTGGTGGAGGTGTAAAGTACCTCAGAGGGAGGGGGTGAGCAGCGGTGCGATGCAAGTCCACAGCCGATCCTTCGTTTAGCTTAAAACCGCTCCTTCCGACGACTATCTATCGTTGGTGCGTTCAAATGTGAACTTACGAGTTTTACCGAGCACCGGAGGCTGGAGTCTTGACGTTTTATTAAATAAAAATGTGTCACTTGTAAAGATGTAAGCTCTGGGGGAAACCCTGATATAGCTATGTGCATTGCATTGATCTGAACCAGTGTATTGGTACACGTCGCTGTGTCACGACTCCCCTAACTGTGTGTATGCTCATAATCCTTTCCATCCAGGAGGATCTGAAGACCACCCAGAGTGCCAGAGACAGAGAGGCCAAGCAGATGGCCCAGCTGGAGAGGACCAGACAGAGAAACCCCTCAGACAGGCAGATCATCGTATCCTAACCTCACATTTTAGGCTTGGGCATCGGGCACCGAACGCTGAGCGGTACCGGTTCCAACATGGCCGGTACAACCCGGACCGAATCGCTACACTGATTTCGGTGCCGCACCTCATGCATGACGACCCGTCGGTCACCCTCTTGTGGTCGGGAAAGTCGCAGAGCACTGTTCTCTCGCCTGCCGCCCAGCCAGCAGTCTCGTATGCGACTTCAACAGTTGACGAGCGATAAGCAGAACAGCATGTCAAAAGCAAAACACTCAAGCGTGGCTTTACTGCACTAAAACGGGACAATGACAGCAGCAAATTAACGGTCAAAGTGTTTTTTGCAACCTTTTTATTTAGACGCGCCAACCCGAAACCGTCCCAAGCGACGGGTTTTATTCCTCCCCAGCTGAAGAGGAACTATCCCAAATCCAAAAAGCTGAAGTTGCACATATGAATTCTTATCACTCCCGGGATGTCAGGATGCCCTGATTTAAAGCCCCGACTTCAAAGTTGTATTGCCTCGTGCATTTGCATCGTGCAACGCTATAAAACTTAAAAGAGAGGACAAGTCTAGAATGTTCTAACTCTATCCAAGTCTGTGCGCCTGCACAGTGTGGTGCAGGCTTCCTCTGTATGAAAAATAATTTAATAATGCTTTAGATCTTTTAAAAAAAAAAAAATGTTATGCTTCCTTGACCAACCCTTCAGTCACAGGTGGGTTTCATCATGCCCAACAGTGGCTCCATACGGGTGATGTACGACCGCAGAGTGCAACGCTCAGCCCCTTCTCACAAGTTTCACGTTTAACCCTGAAAGCTTTCCTCAGGCCCAAACTTTACCGCGTTTTATGTACCAATGAATTTTTTTTCCGCGGCGTGTTCTTTATTGTTAGCGTTTTTTTTGTTCGGTTTTGTTCTCCCAACAGGCCGAGAGCGAGCTCCAGAGAGCCACCATGGATGCCAGGCGCACCACCCGACAGCTGGCAGAGACCATAGACGAGTTTGAGAAGAAGAAGATTCAAGACATCAAGGTTATTGATGGACCAATATGGGGTTTTTAAAGGCCGATACTGCTAATGTTGGATTGCAGCTGCCGATAGTCGATATTTTGTGCCAATATTCATTACCTTTACATTTTTATGTTTTTATGCTTTTTTATTTTATTAAAACATTTTTTTACAGCAAACATCATTGGACAATGAAATTAATAGATTATTGCTACACTTCAATTTGGTGCAATATTTATCCCCTTTCCTGGTAAGCTAGCGTGACCTGGTTGGTAGTGACAGATTGCTTGTGATCTCTGGTTTTGTTTGATACCTGTATTTATGCTCTAGCCTTAAAATTTAGCTTGACAAAATACTACTTAATCTTGGAGAGATATTTAACCCTTTTCCCGGTACCCTAACATGACGTGGTTGACATCTATGGATTCCTTGTGATCTCTAGCTTCATACGATGACGATATTTTACTAAGTCGGCAGCCCAATATATATATATGGGTCTAGCCCTAATCAAGGTCTCTCACGTTACTGTCAGTATTCTCCCTCCTCCCATAATCACTTTGCATCTCACTCCCCACAGCTGGCCTTGTTCACATGAGTCAGTTATCACTGAAGAGCTGCAGTAAGTTGTTTTGTGAGCAGACCGGTCCCCCAGACTGCCTTAGTTGAAACAATGAAAAGGGTTGAGAGGGCCAGTGAGACGAGATGGTGACGGCTTTACACTCATTGTTTATGGCTCTTGCCTGCCTCGTCAGATCCCTGCTCAGTCATTTCAATCTGCGCTTGTACAGCGGAATCAAAACAGTTTTTTAATGTGGAACGTTAAGGGAGAGAAAGATGTCCACAACGTCATTAATCCGATAAAAAAAAAAGAAAAAAAGAAGGAATTCTGACCTCAGTTTTTTTGTGGGGGTAGTAAGCTGGGATGTGTAATAAACACAGTCACGCAGTGTGAAGGACTGTGCGCATGCAAGACGAGATATTATCAATGTTTTATTTGATCAGTTTTGGAAATCTATTTGTGGCGGGCCTGTTTTGATATTGTGGCGGGCCACCACAAGTAAATCTATGTAAGGAAAACAAAAAAAATATTTCACCCAGCAGTCTGACTTCATCAAGGCTGTGTGTATCGGTGTTCGTAGAATTGACATGTAGCCTTGGTGTCTCGTCCCCTGCAGAAGATCTTGTCTGACTTTGTGACGGTGGAGATGTCGTTCCATGCCAAGGCCTTGGAGGTGTACACCGCGGCCTACCAGAGCATCCAGGCCGTGGAAGAGGAGGAGGACCTTGAGGTGGGTTGCAGCGATCTCAGCTTTAGCTAACCGCGGTCCACTAGACAAGTGTAGCATGTTTGTGCGCGGTGATGAGCGCGTGAAAATATCTTTCTCACCGAACAGCCCCAGTGGGGGGTTGTTGATTCGAATGTCACCAGCCCGAACAACGTTTTATAATACCAAAGAGCGTTCCTAATGCTGGGATCACGTATGAGGCTTTTTTGAACACGCCTGCGTCTTTTTTCAGTAGTTTTCAACGGTTTGGTCGCAGTGTCTCTTACGAATGACACGCCTCACGTTTTTGAGGTGAGGATTTTGCTCCAAGCGTTTATGCGCCACGCGGAACATGTCTCAACTTTAGCCGCATTGCGCTGTGTGTCGATGTCATCCTCTCGTTAAACTTGCCATTGCTTAGCAACGGCAATGATGTATCGCTCCTTGCGCCCTTGTTCTCTGTGTACTAGCGACGCTCACAGTTACGTTTCTAGCATTTGAATATGAAGAAGAAGTGGCCAATATGATCATGGCCTAATTATGGGTGTTTAATTGCCAGAGTTCTTGGCAGAGTAAACTAACTTACCAACCACAGCAGGAATCTACCAGCATTTGGCTGGTGGTGGGTGTTAAGTTCCCACCCTGGTGGCGTTGTACTGAGACTGCATGGTCAATGTGCACATTACAAGATTCTCCTGAATGAGGGCTAATTAAAGATCAAAGTTGCTTTAAGATAAGGTCTTACCCCCTAATCTGGGTTAATATGTGGTTAGTCCTCTTGTGTGTCCCCACCCTTAGCTAAGAATCTTAACCGAGTTCTGGTCTTGTGTGTTCTCCACCTTGCCTAAGAATTTGGCAAGACAATGTTGTTTGTTCACCCAGCTCTATATTCCTTTATTAGTCACTGAATTATTACTCACTGTATAGCCTACACCCTTTAATGTAAGTCAGTTAGAAGAATGCTGGTGTGTATAGTGGAATTCTCTAGCTATCTGCGGTAGCCAAATTTCTCCTTATAATTGGGTCTTTTTTTTCTTTTTTGGTTTGAGATTTGGGTACATTGACATCAACTGTTGTCAGTAAACAAAGGATGAACAATATCATGTGTGATCCAGTGAGCGGGGTCTCCTCCCAGACACGGCCTCGCTCCACTATCTCCTCCCCTCGCCATCTCGTCTGTGCGTTTTTCTGCGCTGAATCACCTCCCCTCGTTCAAGCCGAAGTGAAACTCTTGGCCCTGACACGGCTGTTTAGCGATGACTCATATCTCAGAAGCACAGGAGATTGAATCATCTGCACAAATCACGAGCATGTGGATAAACCTGATCAAGAACGTCTGCGAAACACACACACTCTCAACACAACGAGAAGCTTCGGCGTGGTGTAAACGGCAGTTGGCTGTAGTTTCGGGGGGCATTTCTTTCAGAGTTGGTTCGTTTTGGTTTGATGAACTGCTTCTGAGATATTCCTGTTTGCAGATGACTGACCTCTTCACATGCTTTTGTTCAAAGCTTGTTGTGTGTGCAGTCGTACGTGATGTACAGTACATGTCTGTATGTCACTGTCCTGTGTGCGTGTGTGTGTGTGCACGTGCACGTGTGTGCATTTTTAATGCAAGTAGTTGTTTTTTCATGTATTTTCAGTATATCCTCATATATCATTCATTTCATTATCATTCATCATTCAAAACAAGCCGCAAAACATTTAATTTATATATTTATTCCCGTTGCAGAATATGTCCTTGGCTAAAGACATTCTCGGTCAACTAATGGTCACCAAATTTTATTGATTAATCGAATTGTTGTTTTAATCGACAAATCAACTTGTGAAGCAAATCAAATTTTTAGGCTTTTCTCGCGTCATTGTCTTTAGGCAAATGAATGCATTTTAAAAATCCAAATTCCATTCTTCTGTAATCCAGGCAAGTGGCAACATTCTATCATTAAAATCAAGGTCAAACGAATCCAAAGGAAAATAATTTGTTCGAACTAATTAGAACTTTTATGTAATCAGAATCCTCTATTATAACCCCCAGCGACAGCCCCATGCCTTTTCATAACTGCAAGCAATGCCAAAACAATTATTAATATCATTGGTTTGGATAATTGTAGTTGCATATTGCCTCTGGACAGCGCACACCAGAGAGAGAGAGAGAGAAAGATGGAGAGAGAGAAAGAGAGAGAGCTACTGGCACGCACCTCACAATTATGAATGCACTTATTTTTACAGTCTATGGAGTGCACTCATTTCTGGCGAAAGAACGTCACGCTTGATAAGATGACAGACATCATTTTATTCGTAATGGTGGATATAGCTCCTGTAGCAAGTTTTGTGTCCATATGATTTTGATCAGTTTGGATCACTTCTCGCCTCTGCTGTGTTAGGCACTCAATCAAGCCACTTGGCGGAGAGGAGAGACAGAGAAGCAGATATGAATCTATTAATCTCAACTTTGCTCATAATTTTTTCAAGAAATAACTCCTTCGGAATCAGAAGAAACAACTATTTGACCAAAAGAGAAAACTACATTGACTGAGACCCTAACAACCCATTAGTCGACACACGTCTAATTTAGACCGTTGGTTCTCAAAGTGGAGTCCGGGGGTCTTTGATGGGGTCCCAGGGGGTGCCCAGTAAAACGGGGGATTTTTATTTCACTAATCATTTCTTCGCTGAAAGTTAGCAGCACAACGAAGGGATGTATACAAATGACAACACTGAGGTTTTGCTCTCCCCTCTGTCCTCTACACACCTGCAAGACAGTTGTGGAATTCTCAACTAAATCATAACAGACAACGAACAACAAATGTCTTCTAATGTGGGGGTCCCTGGGACACGGGCTTAAGAAATGAGGGTCCATGTTCTATTACATATCAATCTGGGGGGAGAGAACCACTGATTTAGACAACGTAGTCCTCCTTGGCTTGTAGACGTTTCTCCACGGAGGATTATAGTCCCTCCTACTGTCTTTGGCAGGGGTTGAGGAGTCTGCTGCACTCAGAAATAGTCCGAACTCATTCCAGAACCTCCCTCGATCGGACGGGATCCTCCCTGAGTAAGTCGGGGACCTTACAGGTAAGACACAGTGTGTGTGTGTGTGTGTGTAGGTTTACCGGTTACCTTAAAAACCAGGCATCTCGCGCACCGCGTCGCAAACGGGCGGCCGCCAACTGACAACCTGCCATTCATAAACTTTATTTCCTCCTACTTTCTAGGTTAGGTGTTAAGGTGAGGGTTAGTTTTATAAACAACAAGCCTATACCAGAGACAATCAAATATAAGTTAATTTACAGCGAGTTCTCAGTAAAGGCCGCCCATTATGACGCTGAGCAAGAGATGCCTGGCTTTTACGGGGTTCCGTAGATACTATACAGAGTAAGACCGCCTCTTTCTGTATTCCAACAGGAAAGCACCATAGAATTTGACACTGAAAAAAAATTCCGTCTACAAATTTCTGCATATTCCAGTCACTTTGATATTCAGTTTATCAAGTTTTGGCGTGTCAAGGACATAAAGATTTCCTGCACTTCTGCCTCCTTGAGAATAAAAAAAAATGTCCTTCCTCATACTAGACACTGGTCTGTCATAACATTTCTCGTGTTTTATCAGTCACCAAGATGCATGTGTGTAATATCACCCCTAGCGCCTCTCATGAAGACACGTCATTTGCATACCAGCGTGTATTTCCTCATACATTCAATTATTCGCCCAAAACTTAACCGTCTTTCCTCGTATGTCTTCCGTCAGAAAAAAGGGGGGGGGGGGATTCAAAAGTCTCCTCCTCGATTTTAGACTCCGGAGGGTGAACAGGTGCAGAGATGGACCAGAGGCTTAAAACCGCTCCCTCTAATGCAAAGCGAGAGGGAGAGGAGGCTCAATGGTCCAGGGAAAACATATGTAGATATAGATAATATAGTGACTGTTGTTTGTTATCATAGCAACAGAGGACCCCCAGCCGACAGAGGCGGAGAGAAGAGGAGGAGGAAGATGAGGAGGATGAATCAGAAGAGGAAGATGACGATGAGGAAGAGGAGGAAGTCACAGACGATGAAAACTAAACTGTTTTTTTTTTGTTCGTTTGTTTGTTTGTATGGGGAGGATGGTGAAAGTGTGTGTATATGTAATCGATGGTATGATGACCTTCTGATACTCGTCAAAGCCAAATTAACCTTGTATAGGGTGCTGTGAGCAGTGTTGTAGTTGAAATCATCGCCGGTGTGTGTTGCCTTGTGAAGACATGTCGTCAAATACCGACTGCTTTTGAAAATGACGTGCTAGTATTTTCTTAACGATGTTTTTGTATTACGTACAATGCCAAAAAAGTGTGTCACTCTCTGCTAATGATAAGGATATTCCAGTATAAAATCCATCGCACAGTAACCATATGTATTTATAGAATAAAGATATTCCGTGTAACGTAATAACTGAAATACGTCTGCAATCATTTTTTTCTTTTCTTCCTGTTTTCTACAATGTTCCACTCACATCACAGCTTGATGAGCACACGCTGTCGCCCTTCGCCGGCTTCGCGCATAAATGTAAAGCTAAGCGGTGTATCATCAGCGTATAAATTGCTCCGCGTGTGATTCAGTGTAAGTGACGGCGTACAGTACGCGCGGCGGTCGCAGGCCGTGACTCATCTCTCCTCCGAGGCCGTGCCGCTGCGGCCAGCCGGCGGTACAAATGAAAGCTCGGGGACGTTCCGCGGCGCATGCCGTGTGTGCACCGCACTGTATGCTTGCGCACATAGTGTGCGTTCTTATTGCGTGTGCATGTGTGAAATGAAAAACCCGCATTGTGATGTGTGATGCGTCTCAGTAGAATGCCTGTCACTGTGTCAGCTCATGGCTTCCATTTTCTACCACGCATGAGTCACTCAATACATACATCATTCCTCGGCTGCCCTTGTCGTGATGAGAAGCTGTTTTCTGCTCCGAGCGTAATACACACACACACACACACACACACAACTCTTATTACGATCTCTAACTCACATGTACAATCTCTAACTCAAGATTTTACACACACATACACAGACTGTATTTCAATCTCTCTCTATCTCACACGATCACATCCACTTTCACACACACACACACACATACTGTACAGTCTATATTACAATCTCTTAAGTCTTACATCCGGTTTTACACACACAAACGTATATGCACACACTCATACTACTGATCCCATTAAAGAACGACCATCAATTTATGTATTTTTTTCTCCCTCACACACATGCAGTTTGCCTTGGGAGTAGAAACTCCTCACCCACCACATCACAGCCCGTGTTTGATTAGTTACCTGGCACAAGGAGGTTAATAGGTGTGCGGGGTGTGTGTCAGAGCGCCTCAATGCATATAAAGGTTAATGTGTATACAAGCGCTGTGTGTCACACACACACACAGTGTGTCATCATTTACCGGTTTGACTTTGCTGTGCTTTCTCCGGACCTGAATGGCCTGTGCCGCAGTGAGTCATCGTGCGTGTGTGTGTGTGTGTGTGAGTCAGACAGGGTTGTCCATCACAGATAAACCCATTGGCTCTCCACTACGGCTGGGCAATATACCGGTATTTATCGTGTTATGGGGATTTCTTTTCTTTTTCTTTCTTTTTTTTAGATAGTGATACACTCAATTTATTTGAGAATGTTAATCGTATATTAAGTTTAATTTTGATACTGTATCACACTTTAAGGTCTAAAATGAAAAAGAAACGTCATTTATTAATGTGTATGTGTGGTATGATCTGTTAGGTTATATGATGACATGTTGATTTTTCCATACCTATGTCTCTCTGAATGACAAAATTGTATAATTGTTTATCTGTACACACAAATAAACTGATCTAAACTAAGACCGATACCAAGAGAACGATGAGGAAGAACAATCTCCATGGTAATCATAAACCAAAGCAACAAAAGAGGGAAACGGTTGAGTCAGGAGGGAAGAAAAAACAAAGAAAGGGGGGGAGGATGAAAGGAGAGATGAAAATGAAGAGAGAGAGTTGCCAGAGGTCAGACTTGGCCCCAGGTCCTTATTTCTGCTTGTTGGGTTGACCAAAATAAAACAACATAAAATGAATCTTTGGGATTTGAGACAAATCCTGGTATACATCAGACCGGGACATCCTGGCACTTCGGCTTTCCTATTGACCGCCATTGTGTGTTGTGATAGTTAGTGTGTGTGTGCATGTTAAGTCAAGCAATTACTTTCCAACACTGGCCGCCATTGAGTGTTCGCACCACTGTGAAAAGTTAAATTTGATACGTTTTCAGGCGTGCCCCTTCAGTCTTCCCCTATGGTATTTCCCCCGATGGCATTTCCCCAAGTCAGCTGCAGGATATTTACTCATTTCCCTACCTGGACATTTAATATTACACTTATGAATCTCCAAGTGACCTAAAACTAAGAGGTACTGACTATTTCTGGTCCTTGATAGTCTTCGGTGTGATTTCTATCCATGTGTTGTAGTTAATGAACAATCGCCGTCTAATCCCTGTTTATTCCCTGAATTGTTTTCCCCCAAAAAGAGGCATGGCGATCAAAAAAAGAGGCGTGGCAATCAAAAATAGAGGTGTGGCGATCAAAAATTCAGTGCGGATGACACATTGCTGGGCTGGTGTATAGATGTTTTCAGTGGAATTGTGTTGCTAGGGAACAACTTGGACCCAAGTTTATTTCCTGTTGCAGTGTTTGCTAATATCAGTAGCTGACAGGAAATCAAATGTGGTCCATTTAGAATGTTTATGTTGCCAAGTTGAAGACGTCTGTACATGGATGATTTTTCGGGATTTATTAGGATTCGTTTATTTTGTTGATGTTGAGACGG
>OMKL01139107.1:0-12027 GCA_900302295.1 Parasudis fraserbrunneri | reverse complement strand
CTCTCTCTCTCTCTTTCTCTCTCTCTCTCTTTCTCTCATGGCACGTGTGTGTGTGTGTGTGTGTGTGTGTGTGTGTGAGAAGGTTGTTTTCATTAAGTTGTTGGGAGACTTTTTCTCTCCTGTGCATTTTTCGTTAGTTGAGATGTTCAAAGAAAGTCTCTCTCTCTCTCTCTCTCTCTCTCTCTCTCTATCTCTCTCTATCTCTCTCTGTCTTTACTGCTCAGGGATTACCAGCACCCCGTCATGTCTTCTCTCTCCCCTCATACCCCCCAGTGTTACCTCTCTCTGCACTCTACCAGCCTGTGTGCCTAGCTCGGCCTTCATGGGCTGTGTGCCCACGGATGAGGGGAGAAAATAACACCAAATGTGCCCAACAATGTGCTACAGCCCTCCACAAAGCCAGCCCTGTCTAATCTTCTCCTTGGCATTGTCAGCCACTGTGGCGCTCTATCTTTCTCATCTCTCATTCTCTTTCCTCTACCTAAAAGAACGAAAAGAAAAACTTGCAGAAGAATATGCAAGAACTTGCTTTTCCTTTTCACAGTAGCCATTTGCTGGAGGTTGAAGTAAGTCATTTGAATAGCTGTCATGTTTCGGAGAAGTGCAGCAAATGTTCAAAACACTCTGCCCCAGCGACTGACTGTAATTCAGGGATTTTTCAAGGACACGCAGAGCAGCGTTCATATTCATGCATGGTGATCAAATGTAAACGATTACCCATAGGATTATGGAACCAGCAACGTCTCCTCTCGCATCCGGATTTCAGGCCCTTTTTTAGAACAGTTTTTCTGGCTGTGCAGGACCGTCGTTTGAACATCAAAGGCAGAGCGGCAGTGGGTTTTTGGCCCAGTAATACACAAGAGCTGATATGATTCTGTAGAGTTGTCCTTCTTCCCTGACTCAGAAGAGTGTCCCTCTCTTCTTACTGCAGCATTTGCTGTTTTGCCTTACTTTTGCCTTAAAAGGGAGCAGAATTGACTGTAGAAGGGGACATGTGGTGACACACTTGGAAGGAAGTAATTGAACATAGTGTGCTCAATCAGTTTGCATAACCCAATCCGCAGTCTGACATTACTCAAATGTTTTAATGCTACTGACTTATAAACCTAACCTATATTCCGGTTGTGATTAACAGCCCCCCGCCGGCCGGTCCGCAAGAATATTGTCAATATGAAATTGGTACGCGGTGCAAAAAAGGTTGGGGATCCCTGCTGTAGGTGGCGGGAATGTCCCCGAAACGGCCCGGATCCTCAATGACATTTTTGACCATGCCTCTAATAATACATATTGATACCATCAGTAAGATATCGCAAAGGGACAATACATTTCAAATTTCATCGTGATCGAACAAGTCTTTGAGGAGTAGTTAATGTTTTTATTTTTGTGAGAATTGTGCCACCGTGCGGCCAAATGCCACACAACTTCACAGGCCTCCTTGATATAATATTATGGCAGCATAATTCAAGTGCTTGAGTTAACAGCGCTGTCACCTGCAGTGGACTGTAGTACAGACACAAGGCGATCCCCTTGAATTGGACATCGAAATGGATGTTATGACACATTTGATCAGGTATTCATAACTAGCTATTCATATTTTTAATCTGAATGTGTCCTCTATTCACATTCTCTGTTCGATTTTGGTCACGTTGAGGGGAATAATTTAGTACGTCAAATGTCTGCTACTAGCAAAGTCTAATGAACAACTCCATCTGTTGTGATGCCATATTTATATGTAACATACAGGATAATGCCCGACGAGCTGTACTGTACATTAACTTATTTTAATGGACAAGGCAGAGGCTCAGAACCGTCCGATGCGAAGCCAGTCCATTAAAATATGTTACTGCACAGCTTGAAGGGCATTATCTCGCTTATACCATGGCTGACAGCCAAAAATGAAAATAAAATAAAGATAAGGAACCTTTATTCACGTTTCCATGTGTTTTGCATTCAACATTAACATTTGTGAATCTGAATAATACCTGGAACTAGTTTGTCATCAGCTAGAAAGCTAATGTTGTGCTAGCAGGCATTTCGGTCACTAGTGTTGCATAAGGTTTGCAAACAGTGAATATGATTTAACACAAAGCTTAGGTAGCTATCCAGCTGTCTAATTACTCCCCCCCCCCCCAAGGAAAAATGTTCACAAACAAATACGTTGTATGTACTGTACTGACAGTCAAGTAGCAAGTTGTGTTGTTCTAAATCGCCACCCTGTGGTGTTCCAAGGACAAGGCAGATGAAGGCTTGATATACCATCACTCAGCCACTGCACTTCCAACCAAAATCATTAATATGACAATAAACACAAATGGACCACCCAGCTCAGTGTTGTTGTAACAAAGAGGTTCATTGATTTGAAGTACCACACAACTTGCTACTTGAGTCTGCTGCTTACAGACAGAGACAGTACATTTAATTAGACTGCAGACCTAAGCTGTGTTAAACATACTGTTAGATCATATTCACTGTTTTCAAACCTTATGCAAAGCAAGCGACCGTAATGCCTGCTAGCACAACATTACTATGGCAGGGAATAATGTAGCGAGTCCATACTATGCAGTCAGCGCATTCATTTAGAACAGTGATCAGACAGTTGGAAGATCAGAATGGTTGGAATTATGTAGTAGGTGTCCATTATCAACTTTTAATGGACACCTACCAACCAATCAGAATTGAGTATTCACCCAGTCCATAGTATAAACTCTGTTAACGGTGACGTTATTTGCTCTTTTTTGTTGATGTGGACTGGACTGCCTTCCTTTTTTTTTTAGCTGGTTGTAGGGCTGTCACTTTGAGTTCGAAAAAATCCACAGTATAAGAGAATTTGTTTGCAGTAATTCCAACTTTTATATAATCAGAATCCTCTATTATACCCCTTCCCCCCCCCGTAGCCCCATGCCTTTTCATAATTGCGAGCAATCCCAAAACATTTTCATTGGGTTGGATAGTTGTTGCGTATTAACTCTGGACAGCCCACACCTGAGAGAGAAAGATACAGAGAGGGAGTGTGTGTCAGAGAGAGAGAGTGAGGGAGAGAGACAGTGTGCTGCTGGCAGGCACAGTCTATGGAATGATGTTGATAGCGATTTATTCAGTTTCTCCTGTCCACTAATACTGTCCTGATATAGCCAAATAATGCATCAGCTAGTATTTTTGTCAGCTGGAATTTAAACTTTAGTGATTATACATTAGTGCTGCATCTCATTACCCAGTCTATGATGGAGTTGCACACAGTCTCGCTCTCTCTCTCTCTCTCTCTCTCTCTCTCTCTCTCTCTCTCTCTCTCTCTCTCTCTCTCTCTCTCTCTAAACATGGGCATTCTAAACATCCTGTGAGAATCTAGCTATCTTAGGCTTACCGCCTGGTGGAGATCTCTGCACTCTACTGAGTGCAATCTTCTTGTCTATGAATGTACACAACACTCCATTTAACCATCTTTAGATGATTAGGTTTGAAAATAATATTCATCTCAAAACTTAACACAGAGGTTGTTTGTCTGAGGGATTATATTATGAAAAGCTGTGACAGTGACTCAACAGGACGCGCCAAACTTCAATACCGGGTTGGCCCTTTTAAAGATTGATAAAACAGATTAAGACAAGCCAAAAATTAATTTTTAATTGAATTCAGAGATGTTTGTTCAGAGAGCCTCACTTGATTGGTTGCTCCTCTGCAATGAGTCAATGCTTCGCTCTTCTCCTCTGCAGCAACAAATCAATGACACTCTGCCAGATCAAAGAGTAGGACATACCGCTACAACGACATCAGGGTATATAAAATATTTAGGTGGTGCAGAGGAAGCTGGAGGAAGCACTGCAGGAAGATCCTGGTGAGATGAGAGGAAAGGAACGGGAGAGACGCAACGGCAAGAAGACACATTTCACAACCGTTCCATTGTTTGGTTTCTCCATTGGTTGTTTTTTTTTTTTTTTTTTTTTTTTTAAAGGAGTCTGGTATCAGCAGCTGAAGTAGGTTTCTGTTCCTCTTTCTGGCCATGTGCAGTCCATCTCTCCTCTGCTCCCCCTCCCTCTCACCCTTTCTCCCTCGCTCTTCTTGTCCATCGGTCCATCTCCTCCCCTCCATCCCTCTTTTGCCAGTCCAAGGCTCAGTGAGTCAGGGCCATGTTGGGCCAAGTATAACTTTTCTACTCAGTGCCGAGAGGAAAGGCCTTTTTAAAGAGCACTCCCGCAGCGGAATTTCAAGGAGATGAGAAAGTAGTCATTTAATTTGGTGCACAAAATTGTCTTTTTAGCATATCAAAAAAGGACAGAGCGCTATTTGATGTTCTTTACAAATAATAAACATGTTAATAATTTATTAGAATTGAGCTAATGTTAGCATGCTGCATTCAGGCTATGCTTTCATCTTTTATGTTTGCTCACAACTTGGGTGGATATACTTGGAACTTTTGAAGATGGTCTATTGTGTCAACATAATCCATGGATACATAGCATATTTTTATTTTCTTAAAAATAAATGTAAACAATGATGATAAATAAACTCAGCTTTGTGGATCCTATCAACATGTTTTGTACAATATTTCTTAACTATTTAATTTTTAACTTTGCCACAGAACCACAGGATCTGGTATGGCCTTGAATTGTGTTGTTTTGTTCAAAAGCACATGACAGTGCACAGTGTTTGAAATGCTCCAGTGAAGGTTTCAGGGAGGAGAGAGTTGCAGCTGCTTAGTAGCAAGCCCATTGTTGTTGCTTGTTTTGGGGCACCCCAGAAATAGACACAAGTTTGCACATGTTCTGTGGTCGGGGCGAACACAAAACTCTGTGCAGCTTGATTCGTCTTCTGTGTGTGCGGAGGAGGTCTTCAGCACACGCCTAAAAGATCTGATTCTTCACAGTCCATCAGATACATCATTATCTCTTTGTCAAAAGATGAACGAAAAGATAAGCTTTACATTTTCAGGACATGGTGATTGATTGAGATATACTCATGAATGAATGCACCGTAAATCTGATGGAATGTAGATATGTAGCAAGGTCTGTGAGCATAATTTGGGGTTGGAAATAATCAAGCTGGACATCCACTAAGATTTCTCATACCAATACTCAAGATGACACTGGGAGGTATACCGAATATGAGGGTGTACCGTCATGAATCCATGAAAAGGTATGGATTTTACTGCACCGTCGTCCACGATGTATACATATAGTAAAAATATATATACACAATTTTTGGCATCAACATTCATTAGTTGGGCATGTCCTAAGTTGTATAGCAAGTTGGAAGGCTCTAGCTTAAAAGTTGATAATAGCCACATCCCTTTATAAGTCCATGAGAAAAAAGCGATGCAAAAATGAGTGAAGTAAACAATAGAAGTGAGCTATCCATACAAAAAGCACAAGCACACCCCACGGATGTACCCTGAAGATGCCCAGCAATTTTGAAGCTGGTAGCTTTAAAGCTGTAGGAGTAGCGATGACAGAAAAGGCAATTACAATATCAGTAAGTTGGCTTTGTCAAGCCAATTTAAATATGACCATTTTGAATGAAAAAGCACCATGACAGTTGTATTACAAGATAAAGAAAGACATAAAAAAAAATGTCATATTACATTGTAATTCTTACTGAAAAACATATACCATCAAATATCATCACACAGTCAAAACTAAGAAAAATATTGTGATATGATATTTTGGGCATATTGCCCAGTCCTAATTCAAGGTCAGGCTCTGAAAAGGTCATTAGGGTTTTCCCATCTCTCCAAAGATGTGTTGAATGCCTAATTGTTGCTGCGTCACCTCTGTGGCCATTTTGTTATGACCAGATTTATCCAACATTATATCATCCCCACAGATCCCCGTACATATAAAAATTAATTGGGGAACATTATCTTACAAAAGTTGACCAGGACAGCGGCTTTGGTGCTTAATTGGCTTAGAAATCATATTGTATGTTAGTCTACCCTTAAGTTGATGTTGTTGTTGCTGTTGCTGTGTGGCCAAATCCAGCAATGTTGACAGATATTCAAGCCTGAATTTAAAGCCATCTCTGTAAAGTTGGAGGTTCTTCTTAGTTAAAAGAACAGCCCTCTCCTCTGAGTGCATATGCTGCAAAGGGCTCTGGAGCTGATAATTAAAAGTGCAACAGACTGAGGAAAAAAGTCGACATTCATTAAGGTGAGAGGTTTAACTTTATTGAGTAGCCTAATACAGGGACCAACATCAGGCCATAGCTGGAGCCCTGTTACAGAGCTGGCTGGTTATGAGCCACATGCAAGTCCAAGTTCATTAATTCACCCAGTCCCTCTCATTCATGTCAGAACTCTAATCTTGTAATCTAATTTAGTGCAAATGGCAAACTGCTGTGCCACATGGGAAAAGCAGGTTGCATTTTAAACATAGTACCCCTTTGTAAACAATGATTGTTCACTGAGGGTTATGAGCCTTCAGAGACATGTTGAAACACAAAAAGAGCTTAGTGGTATTTAAAAAAAGAAAGGGGGGAAAAAAAAGGAAAGAAAAAAAGTGCTCTCGCTGCTCTACTCGCCTCATGCTGGGAAAGTGCTGCTGGTGGAGATGTCATGGTGTTTGTATTTTGTTGTGAGTGAGGTCATAGCAGGAAACATGGCAGGGATGTGTGAGAGTTTTCCCAGCGCTACAAAGTGACTCCTGTGTGGTGTGGTTTGGTTCAGCTGATAATGTGACTGGTTGTGTGTTGAGCTAATTCTGGAATACGAACCAACACCCTTCCTCTTGAAATGGTCACCCTAAGACCTAGGAAAGTTGAACTTTATTTGAGTTCACGGCAAAGTTGGAAATAGTTACAAAGAAATGGATAGTTCAGCTGAAATATCTTTTGACATCATGCCACATTTTCCATGACAATCTATGCATTCCATATCTTATAAACTGATCAAAACTAATTGGTCTCCTTCACTACTTTCTGTACTGTATGATTCCGATTCAGACAACTTCATTGATCCCAAGAAGGGCAATTAATTTGCAGCTTACCCAGTCCATGTACACAACTTCAAAACTCACAGGCAAAGTAGCCTATATGTCAGAGGCAACAGATCAACATGCATGGGTCAATACAAGGGAACAACGAGCAGCAGTAAATAATATAAAACATTTCATATAAGTAACTGTTAAAGAATATAAAATGTAAATGTCTGTGTTTAGTAGCCTGATAGCAGAAGAAATGAAGGAGTAGCAGTTTGTTCTCCTAAGGGGCACATTATTACGCTGGCCTGAGGGCATTACAGTGAATTCACTGGACAGAACATGGTCTGATTGGCTGATAATTCCTTTTTCTTGTTGCCATGAACTGAAAGAAATAACTCCTGGTGGAAAACTCGCCCTTATCTTGAAGATTATTGTAGGCAGCATTTAATCTATCTGTTCCATCAAAGTCTTGACAGTTAATTTACTCTCTGCACGGCTGGAAAGTACAAGATGCCCCGCAGAGGGGTTAGTTTGACAGAGTACAGCAACAGAACCTTGGCAGGCAGTTTAACTGAATATAGTGGACTATTCATCCATATTCTCACTCTCATTTTCATGCAAAGCCAGTCAGTGTCAGTGATGTCCAAAACTCATTAGCCTACGTACATCGTACAGCTGTCATTTTAGTTCCTCTGTTGATCTTTTAGTGCTGACCTATAAAAGGGAGGCATAGTTGGACTGATTTGGATGGACGTGTGCATGGAAAGCCATTAGTTCGAAGCTGGAGCCCTAATGCGATTTGTCATGCATTCTCAACTGGGGCCAGAGTGCTTGTGATTGATTTAAATATTGACACGTGCAAATACTCCCTTATGTCAGAGTCACAGCACATTTGACATCAATTGCTAACACGCAGAATGAGAGAGAACCAATTTACACACAAATGTTTTTGAAATTGTATGGTGTGACTGGAGACCCTTTTACCGAAACAAGCGTGTTACGAGAAAGGCCTCATCAACTTCAAAGGGTGGTTGCAGACCAACATATTTTGCAGACACCAATTAGTTTGTGTTTTTGAACAGTAATCACCCACTAATTTGAGAATGACACCAATTCTGACAACAGCTTTGTCTTTTCCTTCTGAACCAGCGACTTCTGCCAGAGACCAACTGAATTTGGAGAATTCCAAAGATAACCTCAGGCCTGCTGACTCCATCGGAGGCATACGAGGAGACACCCTGAAAGGATGTGAGTTGGTGGGAGGAGGGGCATTGTGACAATACAAAACAAGGAACACTTAGGCTCTTTTCACAACTGTAATTATTGCATAGCCCTCCATTAAAGTTTTACCACATAAATCCCTCCACTCTTCCTCCCACGCTCTTTATCATCCCACGCTCTTTGTCATCCCATCTTCCTCCACTACACTATTGGCCAGTTTGATTTCCATCTTCATGTTAGCACCCATCAAAGTTAGAACAGAATCCTTCACTTGAAAGCATCTGCCTAGTCCCAGTGTGGCAGAGATACATATGAATATGTTGTATATATAAATATATATGGATATTTTGCATATATAAATATATATGGATATGTTGTACATATACATATATATATGCATATGTTGTACATATAAATATATATGGATATGTTGCACATATAAATATATATGGATATTTTCTCTGGGTGTGTTTCCCCAGATTGTTCTTCTGTTCCCGACTCCCACAGGAAGTGGATTATGGGCTGAGATCATGCAGTGTTGTCAGTATAGCTGTTAAAATGAATAGACAAGAGGAAGAGAGGAGATCCAGAGAGAGGAAAGAGGGAGAGGTGAAAAAGAGAGGAAGCTGTCCCCTGCAGGTTGCTGACAAGCGTGTTTCCAGGCGACACGCTCTGTCTCCCCATCATGAGAGAGAGAGAGAGAGAAAGAGAGAGGGAGAGAGACATAGACCTCTCTGGCGTCACCGGCCCTATGAATGTATGAATGTGCTGACCTCTGGTTTTCACCACTACCACACCTGTTTCTATTTAGAGTCAGCTTTAATGTCCCACTGAAAGTATAAAGGGGAGCTGTTTCCTGGCCAGTCAAAATGAGAGGATGATTAAAGTGTGACTCAGGATGTGGGCTGAATAGAGTGTACAGGGAAGGCTCGGATACTTTCCAGGGCTTCATCTGTTATACTGCCAACTTCTCTTTTTTTTTTTTACCCTGGTGACAGTCTCATCTCAAACTAGACATGTGCTGTCGGTGGCTGACAGCAGGTATATCCCCAAAAGGCCTGAATTCTCAATCCGTCTTTTGTGACCATGCCCCTAATTCGAGCCGTTGAGGAGTAGTTAATGTTTTTAGTTTTATGAGAATGGTGCCACCATGAGGCCACATGACTCAGAACTCCACAGGCCTCTTTGCTGTGGTAAGGCATTTGTCAAGTTTGGTGGAAATCGGATCAGGGGATACATTAATGTGAGTATTGAACATTTGGCCTGATGGTGGTGGTAGAGGAAAGGTCACAGGGTCACAAGAATCAATAGGCTTCTTCCCCCACGGGTCTTGAATGTGCACTGCAAATTTGAAAAGATTTTAATGAAAGCTATTCGAGATACACTAATTCAAATCTTGAAAGTTTGGCCTGATGGTGGCACGAGAAGAAAAGTCATGGGGTCACCAACATCAATCGATTAGAATGAAAGCTATTTGAGTTATCGCACTAATATATATATAATATCCAACACTGTTGTTCGGGGATATAATGAAGATGTCTAGAAGCTTCAACTCCCTGGAGTAGTGCCATATACTTTTGGTTTTTACTGTAGCGGTTGTGCAGTAGAATATAAAAAACAAACAAACGGATTATGCGTTGTTAAAAAAAACGACACATTTCAAAATGTTTATAGGTCAAACATAGGCTTCTGTCTCTTCCTGAAAATCTTATTTTATCATCCAGAGGTGGGGATAAACAGTAGGCTATTGACAGTTTGGGCATTGTAGAAAACCATTTTCTATTTCTTATTCCCCATCTCCCTATTTGAGTTGAAGGTTTTATACATTTTATATTTTTTTGACCTGCCAAAAGATCCCCCCCTGCAGCTCAAAGCCATGAAGAACACTCAACTGTCAAATTCAACACTATGTAGCAGGAGCAGATGGATAATGTCCACGGAGATACGCAATTATCTCTTAAGTCTAGTAGAACCTCATTATCCCAACCTCAGACTGCCGTGCGTAATGAACAATATGCTGGAATGTCAGTGTAGTGGTGTATCTTCATTTCAGAGCAGTTCAGACTGTAAGGTTGCAGTATGTTCTGTGTCAAGTTTAGTGCATTGAAAGTACTTTTGTATTAGCTCTGTCCTCTTTCTCTGCGTTTCTCTCTCTCTCTCTCTCTCTCTCTCTCTCTTGCCAAGGTGATACAAAGGCTGCATAGATTACTCAGCATTCAGAGAAGATGGACCTGTTACACCACTTTACAGTCCATTGACAGGGCCCTCTTCTCTTATCGGCCCTTAGACAATCATTGTGGTGAATCGTGCATTAGTAAATGTGACTCCGAGAGGGAGGGAGAGGATAAGAGAGGCAGGGGAGACTGGCAACACGTAGGCAATTTGTTCATAATTAACAATATCGTTAGCATGCCTTCATTAGCTGCATGTTAATTAGCTAATATGCTAAATAATGAGTGTGCTCGAAAATGAGGGGAATGACAATGAATAAGACCACGTCTAGTGAAACTGGTATCTGTAGGTCAGCATTCAGGATACAGTGCAGAAGCCTATTTCAAATGCCTGAAACTACAGGCTATAGCTAGAAACATGTTCTGTATTCCTAAAATGTCCAGTTACTAGGCTTTGGAATCATATCTTTTTTAATGTGATGCAGCTGGCCAACGTTGTCTGTCTCGCCAAGACCGGTCTCTGTGTGAAACCATTTGAATCAGCTGCAAGATTCCCTCCTGGAACTGTTGGCAACGATGGCTGATTAGGAACCAAATGTTTGGCCATTTGTTCTCTATTCCTCTACAGTGTCAGTCTCATACAAAATAGTCTCATTATATTTGGCTGGCCGCCAAGTAAACAATTCACTGTACTTTTTTCATTTGACTGCCTCCTGTTGTCACAAACAGCTTCACGTGACGCAGGTCACTGACCATTTCACTGTGGTTTGTCTTCAAGGCCAACTGTCAGTTCGAGTAGTGGTCAGCTGCTCACATTCACGTATCAACAACAAGAACAGAAGGTGCTCTGAAACTTTAAGTAACACCAATGCAATCCCCACACTCAAACTTACTGGGCTAAAGACCCTCTTTGGCCACCCTATGATGTCCTACTGATGACCATGGCCATATCTAACCTTACTCTGCAGACTGTTAGTGTTTGGTTATGATAAGCAGTTGTGCAATGTCTGTATGAACTTAAAAGGGGTCAGCATTAACAGCCAAATCCTACAAGATGCAACAGGAACAATCCAATGGTTTGGGGTTGAAGTCAGCAATAGCATAGCAACTTAACAGTTCTACATATCACCATTCATTGTACCTTGTTGTAATGTACAACACAGAATGGTATAACTTCTTTGTGAATATCTTAAAGATATCAATAACTTAAAGTATAGTAAACATTTTTTTTTCTTGTTAATCAGTCTATTAAAAGGACTCTTTGTGAAAGGGATTACTGTTATTTGGGCCACAATACTGAATAACATAATAATAAAAAAGACAATACGTATATGTGGTTGTTGTTGTTGTTGTTGTACAATAAAATAGGCTATATTTGATCTATCTTACAGTTGAGTCTTCAGAGATAACAATAGCGACACAGTGAAGGCACCCCCCAGCTTACCCAAGCTGTGTGTGTGTGTGTGTGTGTGTGTGTGTGTGTGTGTGTGTGCATGCATACATGTTTGTAGTGTGCATGTACTGTATTGATTGATTCCTGATGTGAACTGATTGACTCTGTTTGATAAAAACACGTGTTTCATGCTAATCTGAGTTGTTTTTCTTGTTTGTTTGTTTTTTCTCCTTCCTTCCCTCTTCTCTCTCTCTCCCTCTCTCTCTATCATCCTGCTCTCTCAAACTGTCATCTCTTTCTCTATCAATCACTTTTTCACTTTTTCTTTTTGTAT
>OMKL01139106.1:0-10889 GCA_900302295.1 Parasudis fraserbrunneri | reverse complement strand
TAACTTTTCCCCCCCCCCCCCCCGTCATTTTCATGACATTTTTGTGCAATTCTCAAACTTTTCAAGACCTTGGAAATTATTCAATTCCAGACAGGATCCCTGTAGAGTATGTGGACAACCATGGGGTGAAGGCAGCAGGTCAAAGGTCGACACCCCTCTGTTTGAAGAGCTCCTCTAGTTTGATCTCCAGTGCTGGGTTGGTTCCTCTGAGGCCTCTCACTACCTGAGACGCCCACACAAAGTACTCCTGAACCCGCTCTGCTGTCCAACCTGCCAAATCAACACTTTAGATCAGCATACAGCTGGCCAATAATTCAATACTGTTGAACATCTTTCAATAGTGGCACACAATAATGTTGCCTAAATTAACGAGGAGCAAATATTAAGATTAATTTATCATCCCAGTGTCAAACCAGAGATCTGGTTTTAAATCACACTTTACATCAATGTGGTGAACATCAGTGGGATTATTTAACCTTTTATTTTTGCATACAAAAACATAATGTAAAGTATATCAAATTAGGGGTAGACCAACATATCGGGTCTCTGAGCAAAAATAGTGATATATGGAATTAGAGATCACAAGGAATCTGTAGTTACCATCCATGTCATGCTGGCTTACCAGGAAAGGGGTTAAATATTGCTCCCAAGTTATGCAATATTTTGTCTGGCTACATTTTAAGGCTACTCAATATACGGTAGTTATCATACGAAACTAGAGATCACAAGGAATCCTTAGATATCAACCAGGTCATGCTAGCTTACCAGGGAAGTGACTAAATCTTGCACCAAAGTGTAGAAATTAACATTATCTATTAATTTGATTGTCCCCCCAAAAAGATTTGCACACACAAAAAAAGGTACATTGATAAAGGTAAATTAATTATTCATTTCAAGGCAGTAATGTATCCTTCTAATTATGGGAAATCATTGGCACAAAAACTGTGAAAATTTAAAGGTATGGAATATTGGCACAAAATATCAGCTAGCAGCAGCTGCAATGCAACATTCGGTATCTGCCTTTAAAAACCCATATCAGTCTATGGGTCAACCACTAATATGAATTCCTTATGATTATCATGACATTAATTTCTTCCATATCGCCCAGCCATTGATTAGCATTATACAATTAGCCTTTATTATTATAAACCAACAAAATAGGTGACAGGGGGAGAAGGGATGACAGGAGGGTGATTAATGAGGCTTTACTGAGGTTTCAATTACTTGTTTATGAGACTACTGGACTGTCAGGCTATCTGGCACCACCTGGTGGATTAAGTGAATTAATACACAATGTCTAAATGCTAACAGTAACCTCACAAGTCTTTTGATTGCTATTCTGCCACATAAACTGCTGAAGAGACTATTTATCTGCTGGAGGCAATCAAAAGCAGACAAATAAGCTACAGTTTGTCAAACCTGTTCAGTTGTTCAGGTATGGAATGCAATTTTCTCAAGACAAATAGTATAATCAATGATCAATTGTTAATCCTTACATAATTGCCTATGCCACTTTGTTGAACCGTTTTGAAACATGTTGGTCTTAGCATGACATTTGAACCTTCACACATTACACATTAACTACACACACACTGTGGCTGACTAGCCTGAGTTAGTATGAGGATCAGCGTGGATTGTGCTGAGAAAGGACTTTACCAATCAACAACATAATTAGCAAGTAGCAAATAGGGCTAGAGTTCCAAAAATCAGAACTATTCCTTTAAAATGCTTGGCATTCCCCTTTAAAGACTACCAGAGTAAGGCGGGGTTAGAGACAGATGATCTCACCAGCAGGCGTGCAGCGATTAAGGTCTCTCAGGTTGTACAGTTTGTCTGCCAGTTTGACCAGTTTAGCCTGATAACTCTTGTGAGGTGCGTGTTCCACCTGCAAACGCTTCCTCTCCAGCTTGGGGAGGGTCTTGTCATCCGTCACTTCCTGTTTGGGATTTCAAGAAGAAGGATCTGTCAGGTAGATAATGACATCGACGACCATGGTGGAAACAAGTGTTACAAATACTTTTAAGCATTATCCTTGAGGTACAAATACACATGTGGATGGATATCTCTTAACATGTATAATTTTTGCCCCAAAAATAAATCAAATCAACACTGAAAACTCATGAAATAACTCCCCAGTTCTGTTCATTATTGGTTGGTATGGCTATAAGTCATATTGTTGGCCAAACTAACCAAATATCCAGGTTTCATTTGACAAATTATCCAAAACATCAAGCATTACATATCATTCTTTTTACAATAAGGCTATTTGGTTAACTTGGTAATGGTGCTTGCTGAAATACTAGCCTGGACTATCCGTGCTACGGTCGGTCCAAACGTGGCCTCCAGTTCTGCTGCGCAGGTGTCTGTGTCCTCTATGGTATCATGAAGCAAAGCTGCCTGCAATGATAGAATAAAAAATACACCACACAAGGGCTGGAAAAAAAACAAAACAACAAAACAAAACTACCAGGTGCACCTTTAATCAGCTAGTCACCTAACCATTAACTCGAAAACACATTTAGACCCTCATTGAACGCCTATCCTATTAGGGGAAAAGTTTCTCCATTTGTCTTTCAGCTACTCTAAAATGGAATGTTAACAGTCTATATGGGCAATACTAACAGTAAGCTTGCATTTAGCTATGTCCCATGGTTTCAGTGAGGAATGTTAACAATGCTAACATGCCATTTTAGGGAAACTGAAGAACTGTAGAAATGTTTTTCTACAATGAGACAGATTCTGGTGGAGAAACATTGCCAACTAACATTCATGTCAAAGTATCTCTTTACAGCATATGTAGGAACAAATACAAGGCTAACGTTAGCGACACTCTTCAAATGCCTGCAAAGATTCGAGTATTGTCGGAACTCATTTACAGGTCTTATGCTCGAAAAATTTATAAATATGGACACTGTAGTACATTTCACGTTTACATTTAGGTGGTTAGAAAACAGTTTAATAGGCAGGGGTCCTTAAATTACTAGGCAACAGCTGATACCTCACCTGCAAAACTTCAATGTCTGTGATTCCACCTTCATGGCTTAGGATTCTTGCTACTCCTTTGGAAAAAGAAATATATGTAACAGCTACATCTAACTGTATTACAAGTCAACATAAGCAAGAGTTATTTTGAGCTTCAGGGCTGGAGTAACTTGGGCACAACGAACCTATTGGGTGATTGATGTATGGGGTTCCTTCTGGGTCTTTACGTCGTTGATTGCGGTGCTTTTCTGCTGCAAAATTGACTGTCTCCAGTAATATAGTCGAATCTGAATACATTGTGAGACATAAAACACAACGACAAAGTGTTTAAATTCAGATCAACTTGAGCAGTATTCTCTCAAGTTGCAGAGTTTTGCGAGTGGTCCGTCCGTTATTGTGTCCGGAGGGAAACACGCTTCTTTGATATTATCCGTCCGCCTTGGCTACGGAAGCAGATAGCTGGCAATAGCCATTCAATATTGTTTAATTTAGCTTATGACTAACGTCATTCTGTCAGCCTTGTCAGCTGTGTTGAATGGTGAGGCAAATCTACATCATCATTACCGTAAGCACTCTGGAGCTTGACTTTTTCATGGAGGGGCATGTTAAGTATCTGCTTTTTAAGTTTAGCCAACGCTAGCTATCGATAGCTAGGATAACGATAACGTCGGCGATGTACGGCTGAGAGATTGGTCTCCTTTTTCATTTCTCTATATTTTGGACGCTGTCAATGAAATATGTTGCAGAGTAGTATCCAAATGTATTTTCTGTTTATGTAATGCAGGGAGAGTGTTGACAGGTGGCATCCAGCTCAGTGTGCTCCACCATGGCTCACAGTGTGAGGAGAGACTGTCCTGAGCTGCCTGACTTCTCCCTACTGAAGCGACTGGCCAGGGACCAGCTCATCTACCTGCTAGAACAGGTGCAACTTGACATCTGGCTTAGATAGCTTCAACAGCCGTGATAAACCTGACAGCTTTTTGGGCGTTGTAGATGGGCAATGCCACCAAAAGCAGGCGACTGTCAAAAAAAGAGACTCAAAAATCTGTTATAAACATTTTCTGGCATCAAGATGTGATTAAAGGCCAATTTGTTTACATTTTGATTACAGATTGGGTCTTTAAAGCAACAATGCTGAGGAAACTAAGCTATGTTGCCCACCAGAATTGTTCAAACAAAAAAAATCAGTCTGTAAGGGTTGCAGCAATAACCACATTACTGCAATACTGCCGTAATTGGAGGCATACCACATTCAGAAGAAATAACATTTTCAGCCTTTATGTACCTTAAAAGGATAAATGCCCTGTTTCTTGAAATGGCCCCTGAATTCTTTCTGCTGATCCCATCATTCTCGTAATCATATTAATTGTGTTCTAGCTCCCGGGGAAGAAGGACCTGTTTATCGAGGCAGACTTGATGAGTCCTCTGGATCGCATAGCTAATGTCACAACGCTAAAGGTAAACAGAAAGCATAATTGATCTGTGACATAGAAGATACAGTATAGTGTGGTGAAAGTGTCTTATTTTCCCTGTGCAGTAGTGACCCACTGGCTGTTTGGAATGGCTGGTTATTAAAACAAGCCCAGAATTACAGTTCAAATGTCTTCTGTTTTCCATTCCCTTCTACAGCAACATGAGGTAGACAAACTCTACAAAGTGGAATACAAACCTATTGTCAGTACCTCAGACCAGTAAGTATTGCAAACTAGTATTGCCCAAAATACACAGTCTGTCTGGTGTTATTGTGAGGGATCAGGGATGGATGACTCTCTTACACAGAACATGTTGCCAAGGCCTGGGCGATATGGAGAAATGAAAATATCACCATAAAAGACATGTCAATCCAATTGATGTTCATTGTATTGGACTGCATATTAATGGGAAGTTTGGTATCAAAATAAAAAATAAAAATTCAACTGACATTCTCAAATATTCAAGAAATAATTTTGCGAGAAATTTCATGTAATATTTTTTTCTTGATTTAGACAACAAAATTGTGTACCTTCACGATTAACTATATCAAAAAACACATGATACGATCAAACAGAAAGATGCTAAATTAGGAATATCAATATACTGCCATGATCAGTATTAGTATATTCCTAAATGTGCGATAATGTTGTATTTCTCTGTTTATAGATTGTGTTTTCTGATCCGTCCAAGAATACAAACGGTGAAGTGGATATGTGGTTAGTACAGTACTTAAATATGTTCGGCAGTTATTATATTTGCTCCAATTTGTGTGTAACAAGGACACAAAGTGTCATAGATATGGAGCATGAGGGCAGATTCTCTGAAAAAGTGCCATGTCTGTGAACTACCACTAGGGGCAGAGTGGCAAACTGAGTGAGTGAGTTAGTAACATTGTGGGTGTATGAGGTGCTTCGCATCTGATAATAAAAAAAATCCTTCTTAAATAACGTAGGCCAGTACATTTACTTCCCTGAGATGTCCTTTCCCTTCTTAGATGTGGTCAACATGGACAAGGCAGCTGGAAGATTCAGAAGATATAAGATCATATTCAGCCCACAGAAGGTACAAGATCATATTCAGCCCACAGAAGGTACAAGATCATATTCAGTCCACAGAAGGTACAAGATCATATTCAGGCCACAGAAGGTACAAGATCATATTCAGCCCACAGAAGGTACAAGATCATATTCAGTACTTACTAGCTACTACTTATTACTAGCCTAAAGGACAGTTGCACCAAAATAACATTTTTAGTAATTTAGTGAAGTTTTTAGTAATAAGCTCTCATCCTAACATTAATACCCAACATTTATAGTACCCCCCCCCACACACACACACACACAAACACACTAATTCTAGATGCTTATTGTAGTATAGGTAGGAAAATATCTGTACTTAACATTTCTTGGGAAATTTGAGAAAATGTTTTGCTTTTACAGAATTGTGTTCGAATTATCCTTTAAAGAAGCACCATGTAGTTTTGAGACAAAGTGAATCAACATTGTGCTTGGAGGATGCTTCTTTGTATGGTAAAGGTGGTGGGAGGGTAGGTGCACCACAGCCAAACAGATCATTTCTAGTTTCAAACAGTGCTCCAGGGATCCACTTTATGTATTCAATAGTAAATATATATCATCCTTTATTTTGACTTTTCAGTGGTTAGTTTTCCCCCCCAAAACTACCTGGTGCACTTTTAATTGAATTCTCGCTATATGAACCATAATCCTGAGATCTAACTCTAGTCTCTATGTTGTCCAGTTCTATGCATGCGAGACAGTGTTGGAGGAGCAGGGAATCTTTGGTGGTAAGCATTTTGGATATTTTGTCTATTGTTTTAGATAGAGATACACCAACACCACTTTAATCACTGCCAACACTGGTTCAGATGACTAAACTTTCATCTTCAATCAGCCAATACCAAGTGCTTCCGTTACTTTTACTGAACAGTACAGGTTAATACCTTTGGTTTGGGGTCATTGGCCAAAAATGATAAGAGATATAATCTGTTTTCTCCATTAGAGAGATCTAACATCCCTCTGTCTGGGATAAAGACAGGTTATCAAGTATCTTCGCTGGTTGAGGCTACACGGTGCTCTTTAGTATGAGATTTTGGTGTTGAAGAAATTCTCCAGCAACAGCTACCTATTTTAGCCTGGTGTTGGTCTAATATATCAGTATTGGTTTGATAAATGAGGAGTGTCAGTGTTGGAAAGTCAACATTTACCTTGTCTCTCCTTTTGATTAGATGTGACCACTGATGAGTGGCCATTCTATCTCCTCCCCCTGGACGATGATATCATCAGTTTGGAGCTTCCAGAATTTTTTCGAGACAACTTCCTGGTAATGATGCACAACAGTGTGCAGTTTTTCCCCATACATTGACTTCGAGGTGGTGGCCTATCAAAATGTCAGACAGGCCCACCACAAATAGATCTCTCTAAATGAATGTAGCTCGATGGATAGAGCATACTGAGAATGTATGCACTCATGATACTGCAAGGTGCTTTGGATGAAAACCTTTACCAAATGGCATACATTATGTATGTTTCTCATAAGTAATGTAACTATTGGTAGATGACACAATACACTTTTATTTCTGACTGTGCTGTACAGTATGCACCTTATCCTAATAATTAATGTATTTCTCTGTAGGAGGGAGACCAGCGGTGGGTGAGGACAGCAGGCAGTGCTCTCCATCTCCTCCACTCCCTGTACGGACCCTTCTCCAAGGTCTATGGAATAGGACGCTGCTCCAAGGTAAGCTTCTCTAAGGTCTGCTCCAAGGTATGCTTCTCTAAGGTCTGCTCCAAGGTATGCTTCTCTAAGGTCTGCTCCAAGGTAAGCTTCTCTAAGGTAAGGTTCTCTAAGGTCTGCTCCAAGGTAAGCTTCTCTAAGGTAAGGTTCTCTAAGGTCTGCTCCAAGGTAAGCTTCTCTAAGGTAAGGTTCTCTAAGGTCTGCTCCAAGGTAAGCTTCTCTAAGGTAAGGTTCTCTAAGGTCTGCTCCAAGGTAAGCTTCTCTAAGGTAAGGTTCTCTAAGGTCTGCTCCAAGGTATGCTTCTCTAAGGTATGGTTCTCTTAGGTCTGCTCCTTGACCACTAACAGTTTCACCTGTAATGTTCATGTATCATCAATAAAACAAGTAGCCTAATAATGAAGATGAAGACAAAAATGAAGAGCAGAACAAAAGTCCTCTGTCATCTGCCATTAATGTGTGTCTGCTGTGTGTTGTCTGAACCAGATGGCCTATGAGTCCTGGAGGGAGCAGGTGGAGGAAGGAGAGCAGAGAGCTCACCAGGCTGAGATTGGCAACGTCTTCCTCATTGATAGAGGTGTAAAACTGTCCATCTTTCTACCACCTGCAGGTTTTTGTTTGCCTATCAAGCTCTCAGGCCCTACCAAGTGGGTTTTTTTCTGACCCATTTGCACAAGTCCTTTAGCCTTTATGATAGACGAGACCTTTATTGTCCCCAAGGGGAAATTGTGTTTTTAGCCAATAGCCTTACTGTATGTTAGTTCCTTAAAGCTGTGTGTGCTCTTAGAGAGTCTTCAGTCTCTGTCCCTGACCAACACCCACCTTACTGGCCACATTCTCACCTTGCTTTACTGAATTACTTATCCTCTTCATCACTAATAGGGCAGACGGCATCCTACCTATGTTGATGCTGCAACCAAAGGGTGCATTCCAAAGATTAAAAAAAACCCTTCCCTTACTCTGTCCTCCATCCTCGATTCCTCCGTGACCCGTAAACGGAAAAATTGCCGCCATATTACGGCCATTCCAAAGCCATTGGAAACACACAGAGGCAGCCTGAGATTTCCTCACGCGTCTCCTCCAGCAGCAGAAATGTCTTTTGAAAATCTCTGATGTAGGCTGTTAGACATATAAAGCTACAAAGCTATAAAAGCTATTAAGTTCACATCAGGAACATGTCAGAAAATAAGAGAAGGCTCTCACTGATTTATCCAGGGTAGATTCGCTGAGCATATACTCTTTTTAGATACAAAGCACCTCTATGACTGGCAATGTCACTCACTCACTCACTCACTCACTCACTGCCCCTAGTGGCAGCTCAGAGGAATTGCACTTTGTATAAGACGAGTTAGCTTTGCATCTATGACACGTCCTTGTTCATCAATGGACTGCCACACACACACACCGTTCTACACATTCCCACTTGGAAGCTTCCCTGTGCGACCACAGTCTGACACTTTTGGTCACTGAACAGTTCCACTGGAGCAGTTTGGGGTTCAGAGCCTTGCTCAAGGGTACCTCAGCAGTAGTTGTACAGGGAGGAGAGAGTATTAATCATTCACTTTCCCACAAGTCCACTTTTTCTCCCTAACATATTCTTCCATTCTCTCTCTTTGCAGATGTGGACTTTGTGACTCCTCTCTGTTCCCAGGTGGTCTATGAGGGACTGGTGGATGATATATTCAGAATCAAATGTGGTAAGTACATCTCCCTCCTTAACGCACTGAGTTTTCTTTCTTTCATTTATATCTATTCTTCAATAACTCTCTGTTAAAACAAGCAAATCAAACAACCCATAGAGAGGGACTAAATTCCAATGCTCACATGGTTAGCAGTTGAAAACAAGTGAAAACAAAGCTAGCGAGGGGCTGGAGTGTTGTGTTTCCTAATCAACTGTTTGTACTTTAGGATGTGTGGAGTTTGGACCTGATGTTACCTCCGCTGAGAAAAGTATTAAAGTGATGCTGAACTCTCAAGATAAGGTAGAGGGGTTGATAACAGTAG
This sequence comes from Parasudis fraserbrunneri, assembly GCA_900302295.1. Classification (NCBI taxonomy): domain Eukaryota; kingdom Metazoa; phylum Chordata; class Actinopteri; order Aulopiformes; family Chlorophthalmidae; genus Parasudis; species Parasudis fraserbrunneri. The sequence goes on along the minus strand of OMKL01139106.1, from coordinate 1,679 downwards.
CTACTGTATGTGTTTTTATCATTCAGTGAAATAACTACTTTTTCTGTTTTTCTCAGGTTTTCAATGAAATTAGAAACGAACATTTCTCCAACGTATTTGGTTTTCTCAGTCAGAAAGCCAGGAATCTCCAGACTGCTTATGATGTGAGTGAGAGCATGTACAGCATACTGTATGTCTGCATGAACAGAAAGTGCTTTTACTCAACTAGCGTACTTAAAGGCCAAACGAAAGATCAAACGTCAGCAAATATACATATGTCCAGCAATATCTCTGACAGTTTACTGGACTGACTTTGGTATTTAACGTAAAAGCATGAATAAAAAATAAAACTACAAAAGTACGTTAAATATGTATTTGTGTTTAAAATGGGCTATATTCAAGCATTAGTATGAATCATGTGATAGTGATGTCACTATGCCCTAGTGGGTGGGGTTTAGGCTAGAATTATAAGAAGAGGATGGGTCAGTGTCGTCATAGAAATGTTTGAAAATTGCCTCCCTCTTACCACTGGTAGACAAATCGCATTGTAAGAAGTAGAGTTTCCTTCCGTGAGAACATTGGGGCTGTGACCCACCCTCTTCTTATAATTCTAGGGTTTAGGGAATAGACATGGATGACATAGCAAAGTAGAACATAAGGCTATGTATTTATTTCCTTATCGTCATTTCCTTCTTTTCTTTTGTTTTGTCAGAAACGTCGTGGGATGGACATAAAACAGATGAAGACATTTGTGTCAGAGGAACTCAAAGGGTTAAAACAAGAGCATCGGCTGCTCAGCCTGCGTGAGTCCTGCTAGAATATTACACTCCGTGAGCAGGGCGCCGCACTCACTCCAACCAGCTACACTAGATAGTGCATTCAGAAGTTCACCAACCAATTAAATTCCTTATAGCTGTCAACTTATGTTATAGTATAGGAAAGACTGATTGAAGACAAACAAGCTACCAGAGCCTTAGCCACAATTTACTGCCATTTGGTTGGTGGCTGAAGCTGCTTTCCTTGGGTTTTGCTGTAGTGCTTGTATCAGTGAATCACTGAGAAGTAAAATCTCTTTCAGATATCGGAGCCAGTGAATCCATGATGAAGAAAAAAACAAAACAGGATTTTCAGGACCTGCTAAAGACAGAACACTGTAAGAGTGCTTTACTACATCTACTATGCTTTTATAATACATTTTACATCACCAGGAGCAACAGCAGTTTGTTTGGAATGAATAGAAGACTAACTCAGTAGTTAGCGTGAATTTAGCAAGTAAATACAGTGGAAAAATGCAACAGCAAAGATCATCGCCAATAGATGTCGCCAAAACAAAAAAAAATTAGGATCTTTCAGAATACCACTTTAAATGTCATCCTGTCAATTGATGATGAGGAAGGAACGATTTAATTTCTCAACTAGTTTGTGATGTGACGTCCAGCTACCTCCTTATCTCTTTTGACAATCTCTGTAGTGTACAGTAAGTAGGAGTCATATTTTAACTGAATGGTGATTGATACAGAACTTGTTTTGTGTTCTTACAGCCTTACTGGAAGGATTTGAGATCCGTGAATGTATCTCCTACATAGAGGAGCATATTAACAGACAGGTCAGTTTGGTCCAAGATGGAGTCAGCCCTGCACAATATTGACAAAAAAAACATAGTGTGGTTTTTATTTTTTCTTCCTCTGAGTATTGAGATT